>CM077224.1:34594957-34672457 GCA_039654775.1 Spinibarbus caldwelli
CCGGAATGTGCAGCATCTGGGTCTTATCTGTTTAAAGACACTAATGACAGGGTGTGGAGCTTCTGGAGGATTTGATACTCCAACATTAAATGCGAGATCATTCCACACAGTTCCGATCCACTGGCATGACTGTATTACCGGAAAACTCAATTGAAACTAATTGCAACTTATAGTGGAGGAACATCAGCTAAAAAAAATATGTTCTAATAACGTTTTGCTTACATTTTCATTAAGTTATGAAGCTATTTTTTTCTTAATGTTCTCTTAACGTTCAAAATGTGCATGTTTTTAAAACGTTTTTTCATGGAACATTCTATTTTATCACATTGCAAACAGCCTATACAAATGTTACTTCTGAATGTTGAACATTCTGAATCAAGTAGTAACATTCAGAAAATGTAAATTAAAAAAAAAACCTCATTCCATGAATGCTCTATACATTTACCAGTTTTTGTGCTAACGTTTCGAGAACTTTATTAACCTTTGAATGACTTTGAATGAACATTCTATTAATGTTACTGGAAGAACATTTATAACTTTGAGAGAATGTTTTCAGAATGTTTGCCAAAGTTCTGAGAATGTTCCCTGATAGATGGGAAGCAGCTCTTTTCCATGCAACGACAGTTGATGCACAACTAGGTTAACAAGTTTTGGTTTTGTTTGGAAAACGTTAGTTATTGTTTCTCAGAATGTTCCCAAAGCTATCATTCTTTGGTACTGTGTAAAGATCCTTAAATTTTTTTTTACTTTCATGTTTCGGGAAAAAACTACAAGAGTGTGAGAAAATAATGGTAGAATTTTTTAATTTCTGGGTGAACTTTTCCTTTAACGCTTCCATAAATGCAATCCTCTGAGCTTTCTGTATGAAGTGGGACTGAAATATCCTTCACAATACAGCATTCCCACTCATTTCGACACCAGGCTTTCTCTCTAATTAGTCTGTGTGGTAAACACGCTGTATTTGTTAAAACAGGCCAGCGTCTCTGCAGTTCCCATGAGAATTTGCCCTCACACACACTGTAACTCCACAAGTAATCCCACCGAGAGCGTGCCAGGTTCCCCCACAGTGTGTGTGTGTGTGTGTGTGTGTTAAGATGATAACTATGCCTACTAGATTACTATAAGATGTTAAATAAAGATAAATGAGAGGGAGTGTCTGTCTCAGTTTTTTGTTTTTAGCCTGCATTCATGTCTCAGATTCACAATCGTAATAGATCACTACAAAATCACTTCACAGAAAACATGTGTCATAGTCATTCCTGGTATTAAGGTGATTGTTTATTTCCCAAAAGTTAGCGGGATGCTTTATTGCATTCATTTCCATCTCTCTTCAGACAGTTTCCAGCCTTCCCATGCCATGAGGAGACAACGAAAGAGAAATGGAAGCTTTTGAAGGAATGACAGAGGGCAATAACAATTTAAACTGGCTAATTGGTCAAAGCTCAGGGCTATATGGCAGTCATCTGTCACACACACACATACACATGTAGACAGTGTGGGAAACTAGTTTGTGTTACAGTGACACGCCTAAACTACTCCACCCCCATCCCATTCTAATCCACCAATCAGCAGCGGTTCTTTCGGGACGTGCAGACACAGAGGTGCTGTTTACACCTGCTATTGACAACCAATTCAATTTTTCAATTTCACAATACAAATGCTGCCAAAGCATTAATGCAAACAACTTTGGAAACTCATTTCTGCCGCATAAGAAAAAAAAATCAACATTCAATTAAGAATTATAAGATAAAGTAGCTAAGTAATAATTATGAGATAATTATAAGATAAAGTAACCAAGTAATAATTATGAGATAAAAAAGTTACAATTATGATTTTGATATATTATGATATATAATAATTATATATTATATTATACAGTGCCCTCCAAAAGTATTGGAACAGTAAAGACAAAATTGCTCTGTTGGCTGTGGAGTCAAGACATTTACAAATATGATTAAAAGATGAATATGAGACAAAACTCAGGAATGTCACATTTTATTATTGGGTAATTCAACACATAGATGTTTTACCAGCTAAGAAGTTCAGCACGTTTAGAGTTTCATCCCCCTATCTGATGTGAGCATAAGTATTGGAACAGTTGCCTCACAGGTCTTTTTAAGTGATCAGCTGTGTCCTGTTGCATTCATTCTTCAGATATTAAAAGCAGGGAATGTGTCGTATCAGTTATATACATTACTTCTGTATTCTGAATCTTGCATTCGATGATGACACACACAAACCAGGATGAAGATGAGGGAGCTGACTTTGAAAGAAAAGCAAGCAATTTGGATGCTAAAAGAAAAGAGGAAGTCAATAAGAGCTATAGCAAAAACAAAGGGCATGGAGAAATCAAGAGTTTGGAAACCACCAGCGACACCAGCAACCAACAACGACCTGATTGGCTGAGAAAACAACAGTAGTTGATGACAGACAAATCATAAAAGCTGTGAAAATGAACCCAAAAAAGACATGTCTGTAAAATCACCAACAACTTCCAGAAAGCTGGGGTGATGCTCTGACAATCTACTGTCCTCAGGAGACTTTGACACAGAATTACAGATGCTACACAGCAAGATGCAAACCTCTGACCAGCACCAAAAATAGAAAGGCAAGATTAGAGTTAGCAAAAAAGCACAAAGGTGAGCCAGAAGAGTTTTGGAACTGTGTTTATGAACCGATGAGACAAAGATGAACCTTAATCTAAGTGATGGGAAAGCAAAAATGTGGAGAAAAAAAGGGAACTGCAAAAGCTCCCAAGTATACAGCCTCATCTGTAAAGCATGGTGGAGGTGGTGTCATGGAATGGGCATGTATGGCTGTCTATGGAACAGGCCCTCTCAACTTTACTGATGACTTAATGTATGATGATAGTAGCAGAATAAATTTTGGAAGGGTACAAAACCATCTTGCTTACCAATATTCAAGAAAATGCCACCAGATTCATTGGGAAGTGATTCATATTGCATCAGGACAATGACCCAAAACACCCTGCTAGTTCAGTCAAGAAATTTATAAGGGCAAAGAAATGGAAAGTCTTAGATTGCCCAAGTCAATCTCCAGATTTAAATCCGATTGAACATGAATTTCACCAGCTGAAGAGGAGAGTAATGGCAAAAACTCCCCAAAACAAGCAACAGGAAAAAAGGCAGGGAAAAGTATTTCAAAGGATGAGACCAAGAGTCTGGTGATGTCTATGGGTCACAGACTCACTGCTGTGATTGTGTGCAAGGGATCTGCAACTAAATAATAGCTTTTAATCTTTTATATCTGCCTTATGTTCATCTTTCCCAATACTTATGCTCACATCAATGAGTGGGATGAACTCTAAAAGTGCTGTCCTTTTATTTTGGTAAAACATGTATGTGTTGAAACGGCTAATAATAAAATGTGACATTCTGTAGTTTTGTCTCATATTCATCTTTTAATCATATTTGCAAATGTCTTGACTCCACAGCCAACAGAGCAATTTTGTCTTTACTGTTCCAATACTTTTGGAGGGCACTGTATATTATGATTTATGTATTATGACATTAAAGGTCATAATTTTAATTATTAAAAGTCATAGTCATAATTATGATTTATTATGTTGTAATTATGACCCTTTAATTTAGACTAATTATGTCATAATTATGATTGCCTAAGCATGTTTTTCTTCTAATGTGGTGGAAATGGGCCTTCATATACAATAAAAAGAAATGACAAAAATAGTATTAATGATTAAAAAATGAAATAAATAGGTAAGACGCCGGTATAAAAAAAATAAATAAAAAATAACCAAATAAAATAAAATAAAAGGGATTTTTTTTTTTTTTTTTTTACTGTTTTTTATTGTGGTATCATGAAATTATATGGCACATAAGAAAAACGCAAACTGTGGTTGGAAGCTTTATGTATTACTCAAATAGTCTCTTTGTTTCCAAGTGAGCCATTTTTGGTGGCCCGATTTGATTCCACCACACAAGACCACCATCATCACAGTGTCACACTATATTCAAAGTCCACTCTTGTGTGTGCAAATACATGTACATGTGTTTGAGTGCGTAGTTAGTCAGTGATGTTGCAATATTATTACTTTACCTCATTTCCATATTGACTACCACTTTTGAAGGACAGCAGCCTCCGGCTAGATATCCCCATGAAGAAATGAAGAGTGTGTTTGTGTGTCAGCAGGGTGTGTTGTGAGTGTAACACCTGGTACTGCAGCTTCTCCATCATTACTTCAATAGGCTGTGGGGCAATTTCCCTGATGACAGCAACCACTTACATCCATTAGTCAGAAACCTTTCCCCTCTCTCACCCACTCTTTTCTTCTTTTCCCCGCTCTGTCTCACTCACAGGAAATTTTAAAAGGGCAATGTGCCTAATTTTCTTTCACCTGCATGCAAACAAGGAAATGCACACACACACACACACACACAAACAAGGTACTAAAACTAGTGAAAATACTTCTGTTTTGCATTTTTCTAATTAAACATATATGTTTTATTACAAACAATATTATCAGAATGACAAATTGTTTGAAATTTGAGCTCAAAAATGTATCTGTCATGTCTTTTTTGTCAGTATACAGAATCGCCTAGCAACACCTTAACAACTCTCAAGATTACCACAACAACAGCTTAGCGATTCACTTGCAACAGACCAGAACATGCAGCAGCAGCCCAGGAACACCCTAGCAACAGTTTAGAATACCTGAGCCACAGCCTAGCAACACCCCAGTAACAGCCTAACAATTCCATAGAACACCACATCAACAGCCTAGAGATGCACTAGAATTACCCTAGAAACAGCCAGAAATATCACAACAACACCTTGGCAACTGCACTGAACACTCCAGCAGCAGCCTAGCAACAATGTAAAAACTTCTTACAACACCACGGCAACACCCCTGTGATGCAATAGCATCAGCCTAGAACATTCCAGCAACAGCCTAGAATACCCCAGCAACAACCTAGCAATGCCCTAGCAACTGCATAGAACAATCCAGCAACAGCCTTGCAACATCCCAGCAATTGCATAGAACCCCACAGCCTAGAACATTTAAGCAGCAGCCTAGCAACACCCAGGTAACGCTTATAATACCTCCAGCAACAGCCTAGAAATAAACTTCCTAGAACAATGCAGCAACAGTTAAGACATTTCCTAGCAACAGCCTAGCAACACCCTAACAACTGCACTGAACACCCCACCCTAGCAACACCCTAACAACTCCATAGAAAACTGCTACAACAGAATAGCAATGTCCTAGCAACAACCTAGCAACACCCTAGCAACTGCATAGAACCCCACAGCCTAGAACATTCCAGCAGCAGCCTATCAACACACAGGCAGCGCTTAGTATATGCAACAGCCTAGAAACACCCTAACCACTTCCTAGAACACTGCATCAATGTCTTAGCGACTGCCTAGAACACCCAAGCAACAGTCAAGAGATGCCCTAGTAACAAATAAGAACATCCCAGCAACAGCCTAGGAACACCCTAGCAACTGTATTGACCACCCAACCTAGCAACACCCTAACAATTCCCTAGAACGCTGCAGCATCACTGCAGCAACAACTTAGAATACTCTAGCGACAGCCTAGCAATACCCTAGCAACTACATTGAACACTCCACCCTACCAACTCCCTAGAACACCACAGCAACAGCCTAGTGATGTCCTAGCAACAACCTAGAAAACCCTAGCAACACCCTTGCAACTCCACAGAACCCCACATCCTAGAATATTCCAGCATCAGCCTAGCAACACCCTAACAACTGCATTGAACACTCCACCCTAGCAACACCCCAATAACTTCCTAGAACACCCCAGCAACAGTCAACATATGCCCTAGCAACAGCTAAGAACATTCCAGCAACAGCCTAGAAACAGGCAAGGTTTGAATCCATTTTTAAACGTTCAGGCTCAGCGCTGCAACTTTTGATTTGACGATTTGAACTGTACCTCAGCTCTGAGCCGCTGACACACCCAACTGTTTAGCTATAACTGCATACTCATCTGAATCATGATAACAGTGTGTGTGTTTGCTGGACACACCTTTTTTTCCAGGAGCTTCTGGTATGTGATGTAAGAGAAGATGCTATGTTGATGTTGTCACAGGTAGTAATCGTTTGACGGGAACAAATGAATCGCAGTCAGCTCAACCACACTCTTAAAAATAAAGGTACAGTCGATAGAAGTTGCTCTTTTGGAGAATTTTGACTTGGCCCACCTTGCAACAACCCAGAAGAGCCTACAACAACCAAGGACAATAGCTATGTTTCCATAACCCTTTTTTTATGTGAATAATGTGAGTTGGAAACACATTTTGCGAATAAACTCTACCATGTGCATCAAAAAAGTCATGTGACTCTCTGCTGTTCTAGGAAGTGAACATCGCTGGTTGACTAAAACGTGACTTATCATCACCTCGTTATTGCATTTGCATTAAAATAACAAACTTGGACGGAAACTATTCTTCATCATGAATAGCACAGAAATGATCACAGGTGTGGAGATCTGTATGAGTGCTAAAAACAAGATGCAGTGTGCATGTGCTTGGCAGTACATCTGTGAATATTGACTTTTGGCCACTTTATTTTTGATCTTCAGAGGGTCTAAACAGGTCAGAGTGTTGCTTTCTCTTGTGCCTGACCCACATTCCACATTCACTGCAACAGCATGTGGTTTGTCAACAGTTTGCACTGTAGGGTGAGATCAAATACACACAAACAGCCCAGTGGTGCTTTCAGTCCACAGAGAGAGCAGGACTCTCAGCACTAAATACTCCATCTAAAACAGGATCAGCTCAACCACACTCTTAAAAATAAAGGTACAGTCGATGGAAGTTGCTCTTTTTGGAGAATGTTGACTTGGGCCACCTAGCAACAACCCAGAAGAGCCTACAACAAACAAGGACAATAGCTATGTTTCCATCACTCTTTTTTTATGCGCATTTTGATTTTGAAAAAAAAAGAACCCAAAAAAGTTTTTACGCTCACTTGAGGTGGTTTTTCATTTGTGCGAAAAAGGCTTAATGCGAATAATGTGAGTTGGAAACACATTTTGCGAATAAATTCCACCATGCGCATCAAAAAAGTAATGTGATTTTGCACTATTGGATGGCATAACCTGACTAACCAGCAGACCGATCCCATTGCACAGCATCTGAAATGTTATGATCATTCTTAAATGCCCGAGCAATGTCTGTTGTCAAAGTATTTCTGTATAATTGCCTCCCAAAATTGTCTAACTCAAATGCGCTGCCAAACAGCAGGCATCCACCTCCGAGAGCAATGACCACATTTATTGTGTTTCGTCTGCTCGCTCTAATGCGCAAGAAATTTATTATACATGAAAATTATTATATTCAGTGGCTTCTCCTACCTTTTCTTATTGATATTTAGTGCCAGTTTATCAGGAAGTGATGATTTTGTTCTCTTTGACTCGTTGGATGGAAACTGTGTTTATTCGGAAATATTTTATGCAATATTCCAATTTTGCGCATAAGTTAAATTCGCAACTTTGGATGGAAACCATTATGGCAACCATTGACCAGGTTTCCATTAGAGATTTGCAAAAAACTTTATAAATGTTAATAAAAAACCTATTGCGAATGGATAGCTTTTCCATTAACAAATGCTGCAACTAAAACTGATTTTTTTTCCTCTCGTGATAAGTCATGGCGACGGATGTTGGAAGGTTTACGAAGGCTATATTGCAGCCACTGCACTAGCCATTATTTTTAATTGAAGGAAATGTATGCGTTTATCTTTAGTGAAGGAGCGCTAGTGAAGATATCTTTAGTGACCTGTAAATGTGAAAAAAAAAAACCATAATGGTTAATGGTTTCCATTACAGTTTTGTGATATATTCCTTTTCGAATTGCCTGAAAAACCACCTCATGTGAGTGTGAAAACGTTTTTCCGATATATGGAAGTTTTTGCAAAATTTACGTGTTTTCATTAGGCGTATTTTCAATTTCAGTTTTTGCACAATTTCAAGGGTAATGGAAATGCGGCTGCTGAGAAGAGCCTAGCAATGCCTCGATTAGGCCATTAGTTTATGCAACAGGAAGAAACATAAATGAATGCTCCTATAAAGAAATCTCTAGCTTGTGAAGTAACCTATGGTTTTTTATTGCTGTGGTATCCATGCGCTGACTGAATTTACAACTTACTCCAAAACAGGATTCATGCTGTAACGTCTTTGCTAATGAGCCACTTGTGAAGTATTTAAGTAACGCCATGTAGTTCTATATCAAGGATATGATACTGTGGGAAATATCTACATCAGAGAAAGCAATCAGACTGTTATCACTCTGAAGAATAACACAGCAGTTACGCCTCTCCAGATAAGCTAATCGCTAACAGTGAAGCCCTGAAATCTAGACCGTCTTCCATCGGCCGTCTCTGTTTGATCACACACTTCCTGCCTCCGAAACCAAAGATCCAGCTTTTGTTTTGGGCTCAGATTAAAGAGACCTTAAAAAGCATGACACAGGAATGTTCTAGATAAAGGCTATATTCTCTCTCAGTGTAAGGCTGTATGTTGTTTTTATGACCTCTCTTAAACATTCTCATGTTTCAGAGTGATTAAAGGAACTAAAGAGGAAGAAGAAGGAGTGTGTCACTTGGTTTGTGCTGTGTGATCTGTGCATGGGAGTTTGTATGATTTTATGAGTTTTTTTCCGTTTAATTATTTCCACATGCTATTAGCATGAAAGCATGCAGTGTTTATGTTTAGCATGTTACTAAGCTAGCAACACACACACAAAAATGGGTCTTTTATTGATACTTGAAGTATAAAATTAACTTATTTACATGCCTCCCACCATAATGAATGGATGTTTTCACTGGCCTCATATGCTATTAGCACAAAATCATGTGCGTTTTATGTTTCTTTGACTTCACAAGATGAGATTTTTTACTAACAACACAAAGTCTGGTCCATGTTGCAGCTTATTTCTGCCAAAAACTATCCACTTAGACAGGAAGAGACTGTCTGACCAAAACGTAAAATGAGCAGTAATATCAATCTGACATATTTCTGCGTGAAGCAGGATATTCACCACTGACAAAATGCTGATAAAATGTAAGATGAACCAGGTGGTTGAAGAGATTAAGTTGAAAAAGAGGGATTGATGACATATCAAGAAGTGAAATTATTTTCATTTTTAGTATAAATGTATATTTTAAATTTATTTATTTCTCGGTTGATTTTTATAGATGTTAAAAAAAATAGATCACATGCACAATCAAACCAGGAACATGCATTATGAAAGAAAATATAGCCAATCGTGATTTCATGTTGCACTGTGTTAATAGCCCGTAAAACAATTTAATGTGTAAGTAAATCACAATCGGAGGTAAACTGTCTCTATTAGTCTGTCAATAATCTATTTGTCAGTGTAACTGCAGACTGAATTGCTGACTAAAGCCTTAGGGGAGGCTGCTGCTCTTTCTGCTATTATTTCCTCCTTTTTCTCCCTCCCTCATTTTATTTTGCACATTCTTCGGCCTAAAGGAAAACTGACATCACCATCTCCGAGTTCCCACACACTCTCGCATCTCTGTTTCGCTGTCTCACACACACATTTGAAGGCTGAGTCATGGTACGGAACTAATTATTGGCTCTAAAATGCGTCTGCTCCGGGTGTGGCTGCAATGGGAAAGTCTTTCTGCAGGAATGGGCCCCCGTCTCCTCAGGGTGCGTCAATTGTGTGTGTGTCGTCTACTGAGTTGGTGTGTCTGTAAGAGACCCTTGTTAGTCTGTGTTCAAGACACAGACGATTCTAATGTGTGAGTGTCTTGGGCTTTTTAAGGTCTGAAACATATGGTTATTTTACAATGGTTCACTTCCAGAACTTTGTTGTCTGCTGCCTGTTTAGTTAGCTGCCTTATAAGGCAGCATCCTAACTGACATGCATCTTCAATAGTGACAATGTTGAAACACTTAGCAACAACTCAAGTAGAACCGTTCACATGAACTGCTCTGGAAACTTGACTCACAGTTAATTTCAGCAGAGTTTGTTGTTAGCATGTTGCTAAGCTAACAGCGCCACCAAAATAGAACAAAATTTGGTCTATTTTTATTGATTCATTGGGTATGAACTTCATTTATATTCAAATTTCCCCCCTTCCTCCACCATATCTAATGATGTTTCCACTGACCCGAGCGCAATGCATTATGGGATTGCATTCTCTATGAAAGCTTTACAGTTTAGCCAAAACGAGATATTATTTTGATTTCTAAAACAGTCTTTGTGTTGGGAATGTCTCCATGCTATCTTTAAATACTGCTTGTGTAGGCATCTCACTGGGTTTTGAATCGGAGCTAATGAGTGCAAGCGTCTAAATTTGAGTGCAAGCGTCTCTTAGCATTAAATGCTTTGTACTTTCCAAACTTCTGCTCTGGAATCACTCTCCTTACAGTGCAAACACACACAGATCGGTTTCTAATATGCTTTCAGAGAACAAATGACGATAAAACTCCTTTAGGAAGCTCATGTTACATCACCTCAGCCCTGGCTGGCAGTTGAACGTGCCGCTGTGTTGTTCTGAAGCGAACACTGAGTCCAGTTACCTTGACAAATTTGTTAACGTGATGGAGCCATTAGTGTTCAAGAGGGTGGCCAAGTCAAGTTTCAGACTTTCCTTCAGCCTAACCCATTTCTTGGGCTTTGAAGTCAGCGAAATGGTCATACTTGCTGTTCTGACGTCAGCATTTCCTGCAAACAGGAGACGAGGGGTCAGATTAATAGTCTAAATGTGTTTATGGATTTGTCTACGTCTACAGGCAACTATGGGGCTTTCACAGAAGGCATTTGTTCTGCTTGCTGTACATCCATTAAAATGAAAAATGATACAGTGGGCCCAAAAAGCATTTGGACGCTTATGCCACACTTACAAATGAATGAATGTCATTGCATTCAAAATGTCAAAACGAGTGTTATCTGTGCTGCTAGAGCTTTTCTCAGAACTAACTTCAGAACGAAGCCATTGTTACAAAAAAATGTTTAAGCAAATGGCGTCAATTTGATTTTCAGTGGATGTACAGTATGAAGTCACTTCTCAAGTTCACACAGATGAACATGTTCCACTGATGTTAGACCAGAAAGTGTCCAAACAATTTTGAACATTATAACTATTATTTTCATCATTGCATGAGCCTGTGAAATCACTGGACGAGTGCAGTTTTCTTTCCTGTGTTGACATTTGTCTTTGGAAAAAGGACATATCTAAGAGCTCATCTTATTCTACAGAGAATTTGATTGGACAAAAAAAATGTAGCACAAGATGAGTTATCAATTGGTCTACACCTGGTCTGTTTTTGTCATATTAGATTTTAAAGGAATTTTGTCAATGTTTAGAAGTACAAGATGCCATTAGAGCTAAAGACATGGCGTAAAGGCCACAAAACTTGAATTTAGATGACATGAGGACTTTTCACACTTGAAATAGTTCTAAATAGTTCTAATTCTAAACCCCGGGAAAATGGAATCCTGGGTTATTTTACTTCACGTTTCACACTTTACGCAGGATTACTAGTTAATCCTGCATATTCATAAATTCAGGAATAACATTTAACACTGTACATTCCCAAACAACAGATTAATGCTCTTATTAACTAAATCTATTATGGCTGTCACGAATAAAGTAAATATTAAATGAAAGTGTCGATTGTGGCATTACATCTGCTCATGTTGCGTCACATTTCTTTTCGAGCATTTTTACAGGTTTGCACATTATAACCTATCGCACACAATTCTGTTGAGGTTATGAATGCAATGGCCAATCAGAGGCATTCAGATGAGTCATCGCTGAAATGCCAGAGTTTTGTTTAGTGTGCGCGCTCTTTGACTTAATACTGCAATCTCGTGAATTCTGTCACAAACAACAAAATGAAGATGTGCGTACGAAGTAAGAGATTAATAGACAGTGTAGACAGCTTCAGTGATTATTTTTAGAGTATTTAAACTCATAATGCTCTTTGATAATGTGAATGCTCTTTGTTAATTTATAATTTATTCACTGTTTGAATAACTGTGAAAATGAAAGCGATATTAGTAATTTACAATGTTTTTATTAAATTGTAATCACGTTAAATACAAATTAAGTCTAATTAATTATGACACGACACCAAATCTGGTAACTGCCAGTTAATAGATTACACTAACATTAGGCAACTTTTAGCCGTATATGCTTATATGCTGTGCTTCTAGAGATTGATACATGACAATGAAAACTGACTTGAAGTAATCCTGAAATTACTTTAAGACCAGTGTTGGAAAGGTTACTTTGTAAATGTAATAGGTTACTGATTACAAGTTACCTATTTAAAATGCAATAAGTAGTGTAACTATTTCAGTTACTTCATTAAAGTAATATAACTGATTAAATTTGATTACTTCTGATTATTTTTCTAAATTTCTAACTGACAGTTTTCAACAGTCAAGCATTTAAAGCAGGCAGGGTTAATCTTTTATAGTAGTGCTCAACACTGATTACTGTCAGACTTTCAAAATCCTTCTTCACTTGAATTAAGATTATAATAATTTCATTTTAAAGCACAGCCACCACAAAATCAGACTTGAGCACCTTTTTAGATCGTTCTGAGGTTAAATACAGATTTAAAATCATAACAAGAAATAGTTTCAAGATATTTTCAGATGTAACCCCTTTTGTAATCCCTTAACATTTTCATAAGTAACTGTAATTTAATAACACATTTATTCTCAGAAACTGTAACGGATTACAGTTACATTTATTTTGTAATTAAATTACAGTAAGTAATGCCGTTACATGTAACTAGTTACTCCCTAACACTGGTTAAGATGTTAAAGTATGCCCCCTAAAATCACAAGTGGCCCCTCCCCCCAGTTACTGTGGTCTAGAACCGCCACTGTCTCCAAATACTTTCAGTATGTGTCATTTCAGTGATATGATTAATGATCAGTGCATTTCGTTCATTTTAGCTCCAAAAAAACAGTTTTGCACGTTAAATGCTTTAGTGAATCAGGCCTGTTGAAAAGGGGTCACTGCTCGGTTTTCAAAGAAAAGCTGATTGGAGGTAGAGATCTAGAAGAAGACGTTCTTTGTGCAATGCCTTTGCAAACACGTTAGGCAAGCACGTCTCATGCCGTCTATTTTGGTGTGCATCTTCAGCTTTCCCACGACAGCAGAGAGAGACAGTGTGAAGGGCTTTCATAACCTCTGTCACATGGTCGCTCGCCCCGCTGCGCTCAGCTGAACGTCTAGACTCACACAATGTGGACCCTGTTGGGACCGGTTACGGCTGTGTCCACCTTGTCAGACATCAGACCCAGGGTTACATTAAATCGTGCATAAATAAGGAAATATTTACTATTATTCTTATGCTGTTTGCTACATGAGCTACATTTGATACACTTATTCTTTAAATTCCATATATCAGCATTTGAATTTTCAAAGAAGAGTTCCCACACTTTTTGACCAATGAATTTGCATGATTGTTTCATAAGTAGTTCATGATTACTGGATCAGGATTTTTTTTTTTAATCATTCAAATTCATATCAATGAGTCATTAAAACAAATTTGTGAACCCAACTGATTCTTTGAAATGAACTGACTCAAAGAATGACTCACTTACAAATCAGACGTCTCTACGGCTTGCTTGCAAGCATGTTTCACCCTACTCAAGATGAATATTTATCCAAACAAATATTTCACACAATAAATTGTATTTTTTATGACTTAGTCATGGGATAATGGACAGCTTAGGACTAGTATTCACTAGTATTCACATTCAGGACTAGTTTGCTTCAAATTATAGATATTATTTGATAAATGTTTTTTGGACACAAAAACCAAAACTCCTTGGATTGTTTCCAAAAAGAAAGAAAAAAATCGAATTCATAAATTCAAAACATTCAAGTGAAATTTTATTTGACAACTGAATGAAATGTAATTAAAATGCATGACAAACCCCAGGATGATCTGTTTTCATGGTTCTGCTTTTTCGTAGGATTTCATAGACACAAGAAGAAAAACAAAACAAAATAATTCAACGAATTAAGTGGGACTTAACCAAAAAAGCCCAGCAGTCTGACTGTAATGTACAATTAATAAAAGTGGCCTACTAAAGTGATTTTGATTTCATTTTTGTCTTGTGTATCACATTCAGTTCTGTTTTCTTCATATTTCATATTACTGTACAAACATTGCACTTCTAATACTGCTCGTTCCCTTTAGACGTTTTGGTTAAAGAACATTTGAATACTGGTTTACCAGAAAACTCTAGACAAGCGTTGTTTGATATCCTGGGCTGCCAAATTCATTTAACACAGCTATGAGCAGAAAATATGCTAAACATATTCAGGAATGGTTTTAAAGTAAAATTCTATTAAAGTGTATCTGAACAGACAAAGTATGTATCAAAACTAGATGGAAAACCATCTAGTCTACGTCTCAGGACATTACAAACACAAGTCATGCACATGTTTTCTGAAACAGACATTGCACATTGTATTCTGGATTAAGACACAAACAAACACCCTATTCTTCAAAAAATAAACTATTATTTTGGTATTTCAGAAATACGAGACAATATTTTCCATCCAAAAATGCAAAGGCTGGACACAAGTGGTCACATTCTCAAACCTAAACAATGTATATAAATAAAAACAAATGATAGGCTCTCGATTATTAAGTTAATAAATCAAATATACACAATGATTAATTAGAAAATATGTACAAAGTCATCTATACAACAACATCTAAACTGACAATGAACTTCTTCATTATATATAGTAAATTCTAAGCATGACCTGTCTGCCTGTACACGTAAAAAAAAAAGAAAAAAAAAAGCTGAATAAATAAAAATGAACTGCTAGAAAGAGCAGGAAATAGAGTGGGAGTTAAATACAATCTTCAAACACATGATACACCAGTCATTATTGATTTTTGGAAATGATTCACAAGCTATTTCTGGTGCATTAAGTTCTACATTATAAACATTGAACACAATCTGCACATGCACATGCAGTTCATTTCAACAACTGGATGAAACTCACAAAACCCTCAAGAACATTTCCATTTCTAATTTCATCCCAAATTATATTTTTTACAACCTTTGTTTAGCACTATGAAAGTTTTATGCAATACAAAAAAAGAAGAAAGCATAACTCAAGCAATTTTAATTATGTAGTTTCCTGATTTGCATAAAAAAAATCTTAGTATTACAGTATTTGTACTGTATATAAATGCAGTATTTCACTTTTGGATGGAAAAGGTGCTTAAAGGGACAGTTCACCAAACAATTAAAAATCTGTCATCATTTTTCAGCCTCAAGTTCAGAACCTGTACGAGTTTCTTTCTTCTTATGAACACAAGATGAGATATTTTGTAGATTGTGTGTTACTAAACAGTTGATGGTACCCATTGACTTCCATATGATTTTTTTCCATACTATGGAAGTCAATGGGTACCGTCAACTGTTTGGTCACCAACATTCTTCAAATTATTTTCTTTTGTGTTCAACAGAAGAATGGAAGAACTTGAGGCTGAGTAAATGATGACAAAAATATAATTTTTGGGTGAACTATCCCTGTAATTGTCATTCAAATGTCAACAATGTCTATGAATTCAGGGTGAAATTTGACCTGGACATGTTTTGGTGAGATTCACACAATTAGCAGATTTTGGCCAATTACTGTACATTCTGATTTAGGCTAGAAGTTCAGCACAGGTTAACGTCCTCAGGCCCTTCAGACGCCATAAAACGGCCCAGACCGTGGTCCGACTGCAACTTCTGAACAAACACTGTCCAGGCTTGTCGTGACAGTCAACAGTCAGCGCTCTGATTTCGAAAGATGTCTTCATTCGCTTGACCTTTTTTGACATCGCGTAGCAATGATTGTTAGCATCGGCTGCTATACGATATACTCCATTTTGTGCAAGCTGTGCTGTGCGTCCAGATCTCTTGGCTGTGAATCCGGAGCTCTGTGCTGCGACTCCAGGTCTCTGTTGTCTCGTTTATTAGTCCAGTGTGGATTTCTGACATCCGTGCCGTTGGAGCTCCGTCTGTCGTCCCTGTCCACCAACATGTAGGCCGGCTGACGTGGAAAGCATGCCTTCTGCAGACGCTTGCTGGAGTCTTCCTGCACTAGTCTGGAGGATTCGGAGAAATGCGTCCTGATTTTGGCGTTGACGCTGTTCTTGTCATCGCAGTGCAGCTCTTTTCCCGGCAGGCTGCCGTTGGACGCGTTCTTCTCGATGTGGTTCTTGATCTGGTTGAGCTGCTCGCGGGCGTTGTTCACCGTGTTGTCTTCTGTGCTTCCCGTGGAGTAGGGGGCGGCGGGGTTGATGGCAGTGGGGCTGGAGCTTTGTTTGCGTCGATGCCGCACGCACCACAGGAACACCGACGCTAGCGCCAAAATCCAGAACGCCGTCACTATGGACACCAGCAGTGGCACCAAGTAGTCTACTGAACGAGAGAACCAATGAAAACGGATTAATAAAAACAAGCTGGCAAAATATTACATCCCTTCATTGTGCATTTTTCATTTTATTATATTTGATATGCATTAATAAAACTGAATAGTGTTGTGTTGTAGCTGAATAGCTAAAATTAAATGCAAAAAAAAAAAAAATAAATCATATTTATATATGAAGGTTTGGGGTTGGGAAAAGCCTCTTATGCTCACCAAAGCTACAAGTATTTGACTAAAAATTCTGTAAAAACAGCACAATTTTGATATATTTTGAAAAATTTAAATGAACTCTTTTCTATTTGAATATATTTTAAAATGTAATTTATTTCTGTGATCAAAGCTGAATTTTCAGCATCATTACTCCAGTCTTCAGTGTCACATGATCCTTCAGAAATCATTCTAGTATGCTGAAACATTTCTTATTATTATCAATATTGAAAACAGGTTGTGCTGCGGAAATAGTTTTTCAAGATTCTTCAAGATGAATAGAAAGTTCAGAACAGCATTTATTTGCAATATAAGTCTTTTGAACATTATAAATGCCTTTACTTTCACTTTTGAACAATTTAATGCATCCTTGCTGAATAAAAGTATTAATTTTTTAAATAAATAAAAAAACTCACTAACCCCAAACTTTTGATTGATAGTGTATATCTCAATATTTATGTATTTGCTATGAAATTGCATAAAATGGTGCTTTATTTCCAATCAGAGCTCTACTTCCTCTAACATGAAGAACTTCCTGTGGTGTCTCACCTTTGGGGTTCTGCGGTTGTCTGCGCTGAACACGGACCTCAGCGATGGAGCCGATGATGGAGCTGTTCGCACTGTGTTTGCTCACCAGATCGATGATGCTCTCCGTGATTTCTTTAACAGGAACCCGGCCGTGAATGCCATCCTCAGTCACATGCTACAAAACACAATATTTCCTTTAAAAAATAATCCTGACTTAAATAGTTTGTGTCTTTTTATGACTGAAGCTGCTGTTATTAAATTAAAGCAGAACTAAATGCATGGGGTGTTAAAATAATAACAAATATAATACAACAACATAATATATAATAAAATAATATAATAAAAAACATGCACAATATTTCCTTTAAAATGCATCAACATAAATATTTACAGCTGAAGCTTATAAGCTATTATTAAATTAAAGCAAAATTAAATACATTGTGTTAAAATGAAAATAATAAAAATTATAATAATAAAATACAAATGAACAAAATACTTAAATTAGTGCTGTCAAACGATTAATTGCACTTAGTCGCATCCAAAATATAAGATTTTGTGTACATAATATATGTGTGTGTACTGTGTATATTTATTATGTATAAATATATACATATAAATACAATTTTCAAAATATGTACTGTATGTGTGTATATTTAAACATACATAATAAATATACAAAGTACATACATATATATTATGTAAACCAAAACTTATATTTTGGATGCGATTAATAGCGATTAATCGTTTGACAGCACTAATTTAAGTATTTTGTTCATTTGTATTTTATTAAAAAAAATTTTTTTTTTAAAAATTACGACTGAAGCTTGTAAGCTATTATTGAATTAAAGCAGAATTAAATAATTAGTGTAAATAATAGAAATTATAATAAAATACAAAAAAAATGAAAATATATAATATCAATTAAAATAATATAATAAACAAACATAATATAAATATATCATTTATACAACTTTTAGACAATAAAAACCAATGACTTTTCCAGTCATTCTTCAATACTATAAGGATATTATAACTGCACTCCAAAAAGCTATTTCGAGCCAATGAAATACTACATGAATGTCACTTACGATGGCCACATGGATCTCATTATTGGCAGCAGAAGAGAGTTCACAGCTCATAGACATGGAAAACTCAGCTGAAACGTTTTTAGCCACATACAGATGCCTCAGCTCACGACACACCTGCTCCACCGTCACTCCCTGAGAGCACAAACAAAAATACACATCAGAAAACATTTCAAAATGTGTGCATTAATCCAATATATGCAACCTAATCACCCAACCCTACCAGCAATCGTTAAATACCAGTCCCAGTCTCCTCACCTGTGGCATGGTGTCCTTGTTGAAGGTGAAGGTGACGTTGGCGCAGTCGCTCTCGTGGTGACAGCGGGCTCTCACGGCCGGTCGGTGAGCAGACCAGCACTCGCCCTGTGAGGAACAGGGCTTCACGAAACACTGCTCGTCTCGCACCGGCACACACAGCTGACCCAGAGGACAGTCGCCTCGTCCCGAGCCAAGCATACGGCAAGGTTTTGGGCCACACCACAGCTGTCAAAGAGAGGAAGGAAGCCAATTCAGACATGATAATGCATCACTATTAACTTCTGTCCATGATTTAACAACATCTACAACACACAGGCTCACGCTGACAATGACATACCTTTGTACAGCTGACAATCCCCTTGTGACAGTAACAGGTGTTACAGTCTTCTGCCCACTTTGCTCCATCTACAGCGATCCGCCCTCCGACCACACATGGACGTCCGGTGACTGAGAGCAAAAACAAGCTGTTTTAAAGATCATGCTACATTAACATTTTATACTCTCCACTTTTGACTATTGAAATCTGGAAAAATTAAACCAAACTGTGGTTATGGTTAATTTATGTTAAAACATGTATTGCTTGTCCCATTATTCAAAGTTTGTGATGTTAATGATATTTCATGTTTTTGAGAAAAAAAAGTAAGCATTGATCTTGCTAATTACAATAAGTTAGCTAGTGCATGGTGACCTTTAATTAAGAAAAATACAAAGAAATGGATTGCTTCTGAATTAAAATTACTAAATTTATTATTTGACCCTGGACCACAAATCCATAAGGGTCAATTTTTCGAAATTGAGATTCATGCATCATCTGAAAGCTGAATAAATAATCTTTCCAGTGATGTATGGTTTGTTAGGATAGGACAATATTTGGCCGAGATAAAACTATTTGAAAATCTGGAATCTGAGGGTGCAAAAAATATCAAAATACTGAGAAAATCACCTTTAAAGTTGTCCAAATGAAGTTCTTAACAATGCATATTACTAATCAAAAATTTGTGATATATTTACGGTAGGAAATTTACAAAATATCTTCATGGAACATGATCTTTACTTAATAGCCTAATGATTTTTGGCATAAAAAGAAAACTTGATAATTTTGACCCATACAATGTATTGTTGGCTATTGCTACAAATATACACCAGTGACTTATGACTGGTTTTGTGGTCCAGGGTCACATTTGTACATTTTAAAATTATTTAAAATCCTGAATTATTTAAAAAATTAAAATCAAAACCAAACCAACTCTGAGCTCATGATAAAAAAACATAATGCTATTAACACAATAGTCAGAGTAAAAAGTTCAAAAACTATTATAATATATCCTTTAAATCTTGACAAAAGATTAAAAAAAACAATAAATTACACCACAATACTAACACAATAGATAAAATCAAAAGTTTAAAAGCTACTATAATATATCCTTTAAATCTAGAAAAAAAAATTAAAAACTAATAAAATACACCATAATATTAACACAATAGATAAAATCAAAAATTAAAAGCTACTATAATATATAGCAAATTTAGAAAAAAACAAATAAATTATTCTCTAGAGGACAGAAAAGTTCCCCTAATGAATGCATGACTGGAAGTATCAACTCTGTAATGGCTTAATACTTAAGTTTGAATTCTGTATGAGCAATAGCTGCATGACTAATAATATTAATATTAAACAGCAAGCATGGACCATGTACCTTCCTGACACCTGGAGCCGGTTCTGCCGGGTGGACACAGGCAGCGGTAGCCGTTAATTTCATCGACACACGTGGATCCGAACGCACAGGGAGATGACTGACACTCATTGATGTCTGTGGGGTGAGACACGCATGTTTAATACCACTGTAAAATCACCATCTTATGTTTCCATATGACTATTTATATTGTATTCATTTAGCTACAACCTAACAACACAGTGATGAAGCATTAATCACTCACTGATGCGACAGTCCGGCCCCGCAAATCCACTGGCACACTCGCAGCGGTACCAGTTATCACCGTCCACACATGTCCCGCTGTTATAGCTGCACACACATCACACACACATGATGAGATACGGGGTCAAAGTTCACCAGGACACATGCTGCCTTCAAGTACTCTTGGGAAATTTCTATTCATGTTATGTCGTGAAATACAGTTAATTGATTCAATTTAATTAATCTTTTCCACTTGTTGACAAACACAGAAAGTTTTTTTAGTGGTAAGAAAAATTCTTAATGCAAGAAAATATTAGTTTATTATTATTTATAATTTTTTTTATTTATTAATTACATTTTTTTCATTCTTGAGCACCCACAGAGAATAATAATAAATAAAAAAACTAAAAACTTATGTTAAAAACTTTGAAAAAAAATAATAATAATAATTAAAACTTAATTAAAATTAATACCAGTTAGGCTCCGCCATGACTCTTTCATTAAAATTTATTAAGTTCAGGACTTAAATATATACCTTTTTATTTCATGGTGTCGTTTATGTGTGCGTATTTCATAAATGTGATCATTCCCACATGACTCGAAGGCATCAACATAATTTATTGAATTGAAATTAAGCTTACTATTTATACTATTTTTATAATATACATATTTATTATATGTAGTTTTATACATACTATTTACTGTGCTTAATTTGCACTGTATTTCATACATTAAAATGGTTTAAAAATATATGTAGGTAAATATTGCTGATTATATTTATTGTTATATTATTAAATTGTTTTGTAAGTGAAAAATATATTTTAATCATGCTTTAAATTAAATTAAATTAAATTAAATTAAATTAAATTAAATTAAATTAAATTAAATTAAATTAAATTAAATTAAATTAAATTAAATTAAATTAAATTAAATTGAATTGGAAAGCAACAGCAAAATTTATTAACTTAAAATGAAGCTTACCATGGTTGTGGGCTGCAATCATTGGAATCTGTAAATGAAACATCAAACATTTTGTTGTTAAATGGTATCCGAAACCAGAAACATTCATCTGAAGATTATTGTCATGTTGGAGTGAAATCAACATGTTCACATGCACGACTGTCTATAATTCACATTATAGTCAACCAGGAGATCACTCGCAATAATTTCACCATAGTTATAAATGGCAGATCATAATCCCACCTGAACAATAATCCATCAACTTTATGTTTGCTAAAAATATTTCACTCATCAGACTCTGTACTATTCAAGGCATTTTCTGTGATCACTTAGAAAAACCTGGAGTTCTGCAACTGAATGTAAAGGCGACGTGCGTCATTTTTTTTGTATGTTAAAATACGTTCTCCTATCCAGAGACAGCTACAATGATGACGCTAGTGGCGCAGAAATTACACACTTCAGCTTTAAGGAGCTATCCAATGAGTATATAGTTGGGAAGAGAACCTTAAGCAGCAGTAGGTGAGAGTTGGAAACAGGAGGTAGACAGGAGTCAAGACAGGAAGTAGTAAGGAAGTGGAACAGGAAGTTTTGCCGTACTCTGGCTGCAGGTGAGCCCCTCCCAGCCTTCTTTGCAGACACAGGTGAAGCTGTCACCTGTCACGACACACGTGGCTCCGTTCTCACAGGGGTTCGGCAGGCAGCTGCTGTTCTTTGCTGTGGAGTGAAGGGGAAAAGCTTTAGAAACTGTTTCAGAGGCCAGTTCACAAAAATGCTCAGTCAGGTTGTTAGCGGCTCACCTATGTTACAGGTAGCTCCTTCCCATCCAGGAGCACACATGCACTTAAATGAGTCGCCTTCGTCAGAGCACGTTCCCCCGTTGTTACAAGTGGCCTCGTCACATTGGCTCTCACCTATAAACGAGAAGAAATCAGCTGTCAGACTAATGGACTACATTCAAATCATTTACTGCATACTTGAATGATATATTAGACTAATTCTGCGATCCTTTCATCGTCTTGTGGCTTGCAGGATAATAGCGTTTGATTTATAGTTTTGTAAAAATAAATGTAGAGAAATATTGCTGTTTATCACAATGTATTGATATATATTTTCATATAAATTAAAAAGATTTAATATAATTCTTAAAGATTTTATTAAATGACAATATTCTTATTTGTGAAAAAAACACGCAAGATTTTTACTGTATTTTTGTTTTTATGTTAAACAATTTGAAACATAACTTGACAATAGTGGCTGATTGTTCACCAAATTTTGGATTTTTTAAATTATAATTTTGTTAGTTAAATCTAAATAATAATAATAAATATTGTAATATTTTTTTTACTTGTTTAACAGTTAAATAATAACAACAGTTAAATAATAACAACAATGATGGTAATAATAATAATAATTATTATTATATTAATAATATTATTTTAATGAATAATTAATTAATATTATTATAGTTACAATATTATAATATAATATTATATAGTTACAATTTCATAATTATTAATGAGTATTTTGTAATTTAGTCTTATTTAAAGCAAAAATATCCAAGCATCCTTAAAACAACATAAATTCATTTGAAAAGCAAAAAGTCATCTGAACAATGACTTTTCCAGCCATTTGTGCGATTTTAAATATTTTAAAACTGAGCATAACTAGAAAAATGTTACCGACAAAAGAAATTTTCATGAAATGACACCGGACATTTCAAGATTTTATGAATTAACATGATTTTACAAATCATCATATAATTAATGCCAGGATGTGGAAGTGCCATGATGATTAACTGACACAAATTAGGCCACTTTTAAAATACTTATCACCTTAAAATATATAGTAATACTTATCACCACTTATACTGGTATGCAAATGAGGAGGCGGGGCTTACGTGAGTGACAGGTCTTTCCCTTCCAGCCGTTTTCACACTCGCAGTAGAAGTCATTGACCAGATCACGGCACACTCCTCGATCCCGACAGGGGTTCATGCTGCAGTCGTCAATGTCTGTTTTGGAAACACAATATTTTAGCGATCAATATAATTAGAGTAATTAGAGGTGTTTTTAACTGCATGAAGTGATATTCAAAGGTGAAATGTACTCACCGCTCTCACAGTTGTGTCCCTCCCAGCCATCAGCACAGATACACTGGTACGCGTTGATTTTATCAATGCAAGTACCGCCGTTACGGCAGGGACTACTTTCACAGTCGTTGATGTCTGAGAGTAAAGAGTGAGAGAATCGATGTTGAAAAGTCTGGGAGGTGTTGAATCTAACGGCAGCAAAGGACACTGGGACAGGAATCGGGCTTACTCTCATGGCAGTACGTGCCGGTGAATCCCTCCTGACACTCGCAGCTGAAGTGCCCTCCGGCGTGACTTCGACAGCGGCCATGAGGACCACAAACGTTAGAGGAGATGAGCCGCGTGCCGCCCGGAGTGCTGTTAGACGCCACGGCAACCGTGCAGCTGTCAATCACTGCGGGAAAACATGAAGACTGAGTCATCAAGAGTCCTTCTGCTCAAAATTCTTAATCTAGAATAGGTCAGAATCAATCCACCAACTGCTAGTCATTCAGACCAGCTGGAAAACATACAGAAGCTGGTTTTAGCTTGATTTCTCTCCACTGCTATATAATAATAACAACAATAATAATAATAATTATTATTATTATTATCATTAATATTATAGAATTAACAGTATTAATGTTGACAATAATTGTATTTATTATAATCTTAATCGGTATGAAATAGTAGTAGTAAAAATAATAATAATAATAATAATAATAATAATAATAATAATAATAATAATTATTATTATTATTATTATATAGTTAATAATAATGAATATATTATTATTAGTAGTAGTAATAATAATAATAATAATTATTATTATTAATAATAATAATAATAATAATAATAATAATTATTATTATTATTAATAATATAGAATTAATAGTATTAATGTTGACAATAATTTTATTTATTATAATCTTAATCGGTATGAAATAGCAGTAATAATAATAACAATAATTATATAGTTAATAATTATTAATATATTATTATTATTATTATTATTATTATTAGTAGTAGTAGTAATAATAATACTAACTATTATTATTATTATTATAGTATTATTCTTATTATAGAATTAATAGTATTAATGTTGACAATAATTTTATTTATTATAATCTTAATCGGTATGAAATAATAATTATTATTATTATTAATAATATATAGTTAGTAATTATGAATATATTATTATTAGTAGTAGTTGTAGTAGTAATAATAATTATTATTACTATATTGTAATAATAATTAACTATATAATAATAATTGTATAGTTGCTAATTATTAATTTATTATTATTATTATTATTACTATTTTATGCTGATTAAGAATATTAAATATAATTATTGTCAACAGTACTAATAATAACAATAACATTAATTATTATGTTTTACTAAGTAATAATAATTTATTCAAGTAATAATTAATATATTTTAATATTTTCTTAAATTCTTGTTTTACAGTAAATAATAAGAACTGCAAAAAAGTAATTATGATTATCATTATCTCTTCTTACTTGCTATACAGTAAAATAATCATTAATATTCTTAATTAATAATCATTAATAATAAAATTTCATAATTAACAAGTATTTTTATTTAGTCTTGTTTTAGAGAAAAAATATCTAAACATCCTTTAAACAAGATAAATTTATTTGAAAAGCAAAAAGTCATCTGAACAATGACTTTCCATGACTTTAAAAGCCATTTGTGCAATTTGAAATATTTTAGAACTGAGCATATCTAGAAAAAAAAATCCACCACAGAAATTTCTATGAAAAGTCGTTGAATTTTAAGATTTTTGAATTAACATGACCCTTAAATAAAATTTGAAAATATTTTCAGGGTTTCCATGACCATGGGAACTCTGCCTTCATCCAAATATGTCACTGACAGCTATGATGAAAGCAGACAGAGGCATGCTAAGAATTAGCGAAGTCGTCATGTAGTCTGACTAGCGGTGGGTTTTCCCCTCTCGGTAAGCTCACTTTGGGTTAGCATATGCTTCATGTAACGATATCCTAGCTGTTACCATGGTGCTCCAGCCCAGGAGACCAATAGACTAGAGTTAGCAATCGCTAACGCTACGGCGTACACAATGGCACGGCATCAAACGCACCGAGGCCTTGAGATGAGGATAGTCTTACGGCTGCGCTGACTAAAAAAGACTGGACTTCTATTTCCAGCGCCCATTAAATCCACAGAATGTGCCCAACCAGATAATCTTACCACCCGCACATGAGGCTCGCAATCTGGAGTCTGAGAGCGCCGATTAGCACTCGATAAACCTGGAGACTTTAGGACTCCTCCAGTATTCGCTCTAGAGCTAGCACGGATTTTCAACGGATATCTTTCATTGACAGCAAACCAACTAGATCAGGTTTGCGAAATAAAGAAATAACAAAGAAGTAAATATCCCATGTATTTTCTATAAAGTGAAATAAATCATTTAAATGAAATAAAGATAAAATAATTGTCAATATTATTCATTAAAAAATATTAAATAATAATAAATTAATTAATTATATATATTAGTGCTGTCAAACGATTAATCGCGATTAATCGCATCCAAAATAAATGTTTTTGTTTACATAATATATGTGTGTACTGTGTATATTTATTATGTATATATAAATACACAGACATGCATGCATATATTTCAGAAAAATATGTAATGTTTATATATTAAATATATTTATTTATAATATAAATTATATGAATATAAATATAGACATGGAAATACATGTAAATATTTTCAAAATATATGCAAGCATGTGTGTGTATATTTATATATACAAAATAAATATACACAGAACACACACATATATTATGCAAACGAAAACTTTTATATTGGATGCGATTAATCGTTTGACAGCACTAATATGAAGAGTTTATTTGCAAAAACAGATAACTTTTTTTTAATTTTTAAAAATCATGTTTTTTATTATGTTATCATGTTTTTATTGTGTTTTATTGTGTTAGTTAGCTGTATTTTTTTTTTTTTAGTTATTTTTATCCTAATCAAAGTACATTTATATATATATTTGCAACTCTTCATGTATATATAATATATAATATTATGAGCCATATATTGATATACTACTGTATTTTCTGGGTAACCTACCTTGGCATGGTGTGATGAGGCAGTGGTCTTTAAGTTGGGAGCAGTTTTTGCCTTCATAATCTTCGGGACATTTACAGTAGTAATCTGAGGCCAGGCTAAAACACTGAGCTCCGTTCTGACACGGTCCACTCTCACAGTAGTCTATGTCCAGCTGAAGACAAAAATCACACACATACTCTAATACCTGCTCACAAGATTTATTCAGGCACGTTTACAACAAATCATTAATGACCAGAAAAGGCTTTGGAGCTCACCTGACACGTGGCACCTGAGAAACCAGGTGGACACAGACACTGGAATCCGTTGACAGCGTCCTGGCAGCGTCCACCATTGAGACAGGGTTGACTGGCGCACTCGTCCACGTCTCGCTCACAGTGCTCACCTGCAAAGCCTGCTGCGCACACACATCGATATCCATTCACCAGATCCTGGCAGACAGATAAAAAGAGAGAGAGAGAGAGAGAGAGAGAGAGAGAGAGAGAGACACATTAGGAATGGGCGGTATAATGGTATATTCATTTAAAAAATAAATATTACAAAAATCAGCATGAAATAATTGATAATTATTAAAAATAATAATTGAATATACTGTGAAATAAAATAATTGTTGTTGTTGACATTTTTCATATTGAAGATGATACATAATAATTATTGTAAACATTACTAATAATAATATTAATTATTATTAGTAGTAGTAGTAGTAGTATTTATATATTGCATATTTTCTTAATTCTGGTAACAATAACTATTATAATTGTTATTAATATTAATAATAACAATTCATCCTTGCTATACAGTAAAAAAGTAATTGTATTAATATTATTAATATTAACAATCATTAATAATATAATTGACACTAATCCATACGAAATAATAATAACAATAATAATTAAATATTATATTGTAAAATAAAATTATTGTTATTATTTTTTTTATTATTTCAAACTGAGTAAAATCATCAAATTATCAATAATAATTACTATAAACATTAATAATAATAGTAATAATATTAATAACAATTACTATATTATTATTGTTATTAATAATATGATTTTGACAATAATTATTAATATTATTATTTAATAATTAATATATTTTCTGAATTCTTACTTTCTATACAATATATTAATAACATCAACAACAATTACTACTATTATTATTATTATTATTATTATTATTACCTTTTCTGTGCTATACAGTAAAATAATTAACTGTATTAATAATCATTAATAATCAATAATAATATAATTCAATAACTATAAGTCCTTTATATTAATACTTATTAAATTAAAGTTTTGTTTTAAAGCAAAAATGTCTAAAAACATCCTTAATACAAGATTAATTTACTTGAGGAGCAAAACTGTGTAAGAAACAACATACTTTCATAGAATCCATCTTGAATTTTATTTACTTGGCCCACTGACAAATAGTTTTTCTTTTAAGCATAAATCAAACAAAACTTTGTGAAGTTTATGCAAAGACAATATCGCTCACCCCTAGTACAGATATTTTGCTTTCTATAAGGGACTAATAACCTAAAGTCCATTACAACATGTTTCATTTGATCAAATCAAACACGGGATTGTCAGGACTGATTAGGTCTTTCCTCGCTGTGTTTTGATAGCTAACTGGCTCAGACAAAGTCCTAATGCATTCCAGCTGTACACCACTCAGCCTGGACTACAGCGCTGAACCAGAGTGAGTGAGAGTATACAGAGAGAGCGAAAAAACAATGAATAGGAGACAAGGGCAGGAGACAAGAATGTTTATGGTAATCTGATCGTTTCACAAACTCACTCTGTCTTTTTGACCACTTTGTCTTTATGTTCACTCTCCAAAACATGACTCAGCTTCTGCTATTTTTAAACGGGAATGGATGGAGGTGACAGAAATAAAGAAAGGGGGTCTAGGGGGTTTTCACATCTGCCAAAAGAGCTGGAAAACATTTGAGGCCTTACCTTACACAGTCCTCCATTAAGACACTGTCCGTGGCAGTCGTTGACATCTGCAGGGGGGAACCCATCAAAATATCAGTTCACATTTCAGAAATCCCGCCAAGAAAGCAAGATCAGGCTCCATATCAGGCTCAGACAGAGTCTGCACACTTATTTGCATTTTTTGCATTTTCCTGAGTTTAAACCAGGTGAAACATATGAAACAGAGATGGCTGACAATACTAGACGCTTTTAGCAGCTGAAAGCTAATAAAATTAGTCAAAATATTGAATAAACTTACAATGCAATGCATTTGCCAAATCTCTAATATTCTGGTATCTAAATATTGCTCAGGTCACTCCTTCAGTAAGTCTATTTCAGTTGTTTTGTATTCTATTATCAACCAGACAAAAATGAAATGTCTGGTCATTTAAAAAAAACTCCTCTCAATGACCTGCATGATTTTAGGTATCATTCATGTCCATACTACAACTGATAGGGCTTTGCTCAAATGTCATGCTGGGATTTTTAGGAAAACTGTTTGATGAATCAAATGAATTGGTGAATCATTTGTTCGGAACTGATTCATTTCAATGAACCTACTAGAGAGCAATGTTGTATTTTGCCACACTAAACCACTAGTTGTTCGAAAAATAAGAAATAAATAATGGACAACTGCTGTCATGCTTAGCAAGTAATGTTAGTGTTATTTAGCATAAATTATATACTATTATAGTATTGATTATTATTTTGAATTATCTTATTTTTTTAATGTCTTTTTTTAGTTTTACTATTTTTTGAAAATATTTATATTTACTAACAGGATAATAATTTAATTTATTTTTATTTCTGTTTTAATTTATGTTATTTTAGTATATTTTTATGATATTTTAGTATTGTAATATTTTAGTATTTTAGTATTTTTCATTATATTTTTATTTCATTTAGTTGTCAAGGAAGCATTTTCAGTAAAGCTTTTCATCTAATATTCATCTAATAATTTTACTTTATTTCAGCTTTATTTCAACAAATGAAGACATTTTTAATAGTTTTATTTAACAACTCTAAAAAAGTAACTAATTACTAGCTACTAATTACATTTCCAACACTGTAATTAGATTACTGTACTAATTACTCTCTCTCTCTCTATCTCTCTCTCTCTCTCTCTCTCTCTCTCTCTATATATATATATTTCCCCCTTTCTCCTCCTCTGGTTTATGCATCCCTGCCTCTGCTGAATTATTTTCATCCCCGGTGGGGATAAAAACATCCCGCGATCTCGCTCCGAGGTCCCGATCTAAGTCAAATGATTCACGATACGTGATCCGATTGGAGCGCTTCAAAACAGTGAATCATTTTGCGACTCAATGGTTTAACTGATTCGGAGTTTCAAAAAGCTCCATTAATACCGTGTTCTTTGCTCGCTTTCTCTATATGATTTATTCGTTGTTTGAATAACCGTGGAAATGAAATCATTACAATTAATAGGCCTAACTTACAATGTTTTTAATAGACTGTGTTTCTGTCGTATTAAAAACATTTCATGACATGACACCCATTTTATATACTTGCCTAAAAAGACGGGTTTATGATGTGTGTTATAAACAGATTACACTAACATTATATATATATTATATAAATAAAATTTAACTGACCAAAATGTTTAAGGGAAGGTTACATTAAAAAAATACATTTTAACATTAGATGTAATATTCTGATTTTAATTCCACCATTGTTTTATAGAGAATTGTTCTATAGTCTATAGAGAATTTAATGCAATTACATCAGAAGTAACTGTAATTAAATTACAGAAAAATTAAGTATAATCCCTTACTTTACTTTTTCAATGGAAAATTACAGTAATTAATTACTTAGTAATGCATTAATTTCTCTCCAACACTGCTATATGATATGCAAACATCTGAACTTCTTTTAGAGCTCCTAATAATTCAAACACTGACTGCACTCATTTGAAACCGTGAAATACTTACTGATGTCGCAATTCTGGCCCATCCAACCAGGGAGGCACTCACAAAAGTATCCGCCAATCAGATTCCGGCAGGAGTGGGCATTGACGCACGGGTTTTCCTCGCACTCATTAGCATCTGAGCCAAAAATGACAAAAGAAATCAGCATGAGCGCAGTCTAAATTACAATCAGACTGATACGCACGCAGCCAAGCGTCCCTGAGGAATTTGTGCATGTGTTAATGGACTGTAAATGCGCTCTTGTATGAATCAGCGGCGGGGGTCTCATAGTGGTCTGGTACTTAAATTCTTCCAAGGCTGACTCAGTTACCACGGTAAATTGGATTTTTGAACAAACACACCCTGACTCAAAGAAAGAGAGAGAGCAGAGGCACACAGAGGGGCACAGATACACACACACACACACACCAATGAGACAGGTCTTTCCGGTCCACTGCGCGGGGCAGATGCATTTAAAACCGTCCACCAGGTCCACACACACGCCGCTGTGATTGCACGGGTTCGGACTGCAGTCATCTTCATCTGAGGAAGAGGAGGAGACATCATAGTTTGCATCATAGTTTAAGAGACTGAAATTCAGAGTTTTGTTTCAGTTATTTTGTTCTAATATATTAGAATGATTTCTGAAGGATCACGGATCATTTTTTTAAGCACAAAAACAAAATTGCCCACCCCTAATAAGCATGTTTTACTTTCTTGTAGAATAAGGGACAAATAGCCTAAAGTCACTAAAAAGTGACTTTAAAAAGTTCAAATGGTGTTGCTATGCCGTTGCTAAGGAGTGATTTTAATGTTGCTCGGTTATTCTGGGTGGCTGCTCTCTGACTTGAGTCAAAAGAGCACAACTCCAAGTCTCATTCTGGTTTCTATATATGGCTCAGTTCTCTCCTTCAAAGTAGTTTGATGTATGAAAAATCTGAGCAGTTTGAGACACTGCAGAGATATCTTACTGAAGTTGCAGGACGGTCCGGTCCAGCCCGGCGCACACTGACACTCAAAGCCCTGACTGGACTCCACACAACTGCCTCCGTTCAGACACGGCTCAGACAGACAGGCATTATCCGCTGCAGAGAGCCAAAGAGAGAGATGTTATAATGTAGTGCTCACACACAATCAAAGCAAAACTGAGACAGAACAGCATTTTCCAAAGGAATGCACAAAATACACAGACATTTTACCCCAAAATAAAACACATGGACCACACATTTGCCAAACAATGACAAACTCCCTCTCTATCTAGCAGCACTGTATGCCTCTGCCTGTTTCATGTCATTGTATGACTCCACGGTCTCTTTCCACTCATATAATAAAATAATTCAAACTCAAATCAAAAATTCATATCCATTTATTTACTTAGCCAGTTAGTTGGTTAGTAGCCATTTCATGTCAGGCAGTGTTGTTATTGTTCATGAAAACCATTAAAAATAGTTTTTATTAATTGAAAAAATAAAATAAAATAAAACATGAAAACTTTACAAAGAAATATTTTAAAAATTTAACTAACTGAAGAAGTTGTTTAAGTTAAGCTTATATAAGTACTAGAATTACTAAAACTAAAACTGAAATAAAAATAAACCTAAATTTATAAAAATTAAAATAAAAATATAATAATATAAAATATAAAAAAACTAATAAAAATGACATAAAAATACTGAAACTTTTACTAAAATTAAAACAAAAGCTGAAAATATACAAAGCAAATTCAAATTACGGATAAATACTAAATAAATAATAAATAATAAATAATTATAATAAATAAATAATACTAAAATAACTACATAAAATAACTAAAATAAATATGACTCACTGACTGTACATTATGACTACAATTATTTATTTTTTATTATTTTACAATGCTGTGGAAATACAAATGTCCAGTTACAGTATGCAAACCGACATTTCACTATATTTGCCACAAAAAAAAAAAAAATCTTTTACAGTTTTCTAATGCAAATATATAGAAGTCCTCTGTTTCTGTAAAGCTTTACTGAAAACAGGGCTTTTCCCTAATTCAGAGATCATGAGACGTTCTGTAAAGCTTCTCAGAGCAAGCAACGGTCGCAGAGTTTAGCAAAGGGTCAGCTGAATGTTCAACTGAGAGAGAGAAGGATCAGTGTGAGTTTTGTTGCATCAAATCACATTGTCTTAGAGTTCACAGACAGTCAGGAAGGGTCACGTCTTGGTTTTCCCCCTTTCAATCTCCCAGTCACTCCCTCTCTTCACTCTATCGCTCTTTATTAGATCAGTCAGTGGACGGGAAAGCCCCTTTGGCCTTTCTCACACCGCACAGAGACCACCAACAAAAACAGACGAGTGTAGCAAGAGGCCGTGAGCTTGTATTTCCAATAAAACGTGACAAGAAAAAGGATAAACAAAAATCGAAGCAAACCAGAGCAAAACGAAAACAGCAGAACAAGAAAATATCTCTATTATTGGATCCAGGACGGCCTGGTGAAGTGTGTTTGACAGAAGACACATTGTGCCAAACCAACCTGAGCAACAGATCTATTTTTCCAGCACACATATGTGACATGAACTGATGCATTTTTCTGCTCAAATCAAATTAATACACACTGTATTCTTCGGCTTGGCCAGGATACAGACTGCTTGATTAGTAAGTGTATGTTTGCGTGTGTATCTCTCTGCTCTTTTCTCCCTTACTGCACATAAAAATCTCCTGTCCATAGAAAGACAGATGACAGAATCCAGAATAAATCGAAAAAGAGAAATATGGACATGCAGGATCCAAAATTAACCCTCACCAAGTGCCAAATGTGAGTAAAATTTCGCTTTGGCCAGTAAATAAAACTGAGTTTCTCGCCAGATGGCTGACATGAACTGCAACACGATACATGGCTTAATTTGATGACTCGCTGATAAGTAACGTGATCAAAAACATACAAACTGTGCACTCAAGAAAACATCTATTGGACTTTTTTTCTTCTTTGGAAAATTCAGATCAATCAGAATTTTATCCATGATGGTTTTTCTCCAGTACTTCCATGAATGTGGAATATACATCAAATACAATTTCATTCAGCAAGGGTGCATTAATTTGATCAAGAGTGACAGTAAAGACATTTATAATGTTAAAAAAAGATTGTATTTCAATAAATGCTGTTCTTTTGAACTTCTATTCAACAAAGAATCCTGAAATAAAATGTATTACAGTTTCCACAAAAAAAATATGAAGCAGCACAACTGTTTTCAACATTGATAATAATAAGAAATGTTTCTTGTGCAGTAAATCAGCATATTAGAATGATTTCTGAAGGATCATGTGACACTGAAGACTTGACTGGAGTAATGATGCTGTAAATTCAGGATTTTGTGAGTCATAATACTCATAATTAAACTGAACTTAAGTCACAAACTTCAATCAGGAGTCGGCGCCACTCCCATTCCTTCTCCCCCTGCCCATGACATCATTTCCTCTTTTTTTTTTTTTTACAGGATGTTTACGGTGGACATTAGCCATGTGAGGTGTGTGTTTGTGTGTGACCCACCTCTCTCACAGTTCTGTCCCGAGTAGCCATCAGGACAGGCACAGTGGTATTTGTCTGGTCCCGTGTTACTGCAGGTGCCGCCATTCAGACAGGGCTGCCGCGTGCCACAGGTGTTCAAGTCTACGCCATACAAAACAATTCAACAAATTACCCAGACTGAAGAATAGAATAGAATAGAATAGAATAGAATAGAATAGAATAGAACAGAATAGAACAGAACAGAATAGAATAGAATTACCTTTGTCACAGAGCTGCCCTCCCCAGTTGGTGTCACACAGGCACTGCCAGGGTTCGACGCATGTGCCGTGCACACAGCCGGGATGAGGGATACACTGGTCACAGTACTCACCCTGCCAGCCATAAAGACACCTGTGAAGGACAGAACATCACTTCTGAAAATACTGTACCACATGCACTGAAACATGAAATCACTTTATAAATAAATGTTATGTGTTACCTGCAGTCTCCAGGCACTTTACAGGAGCCATGCTCAGTGCTGCAGCCCTGCTTACAGATGGCTAAGAAAACAAGAGAGAAAGAGGAATATGGTTACTGCTATCAGCTCCATCTGTGTGATCTCAGCAGTTCTCTCTCATCACGCCATCCACTCTCAACATCATCTGCCAACATGATGTCATTTCTCCTCCTCTCCACTCGTGTTTCTTCATGCAGGAGTGAATAAGGGAATAAACACTATTACAGAAATAAAATCCACCCTAATACTGTTGCAAACCCACACCGTATCGAACACTAACACACACTAGCTGGCAGACGGGATACTGTGTGTGTGTGTGTGTGTGTGTGTGTGTGCGTGTGTGCGTGAGCCAAAGCTTTGTTGTGATAGTGACAATCTCAAATAACAACATCCCTGTGAGGTCAGTGATTCAGAGCCAGTATAAGTCCAGTCTGACCGAGCCTAAATCCCATTCCCACACTTTTTGAACAACAAATTTCAGTGATTTTTTCATTGTTTTGTGAATTTGTTTTAAAAGAACAATTTGTAGCCAATTTAAACATTTATAAAATTCCTTAAAACATATTTTAAAAACTTACAGAAATGTACGTGACTTTTTAAATTGTACTTAATTTCCATTAGTATTTCAGGTTTGGACATTTTTTAAATTTCCTGATATTATATACACATATACACCACTGTTCAAAAGTTTGGGGTCAGTACTGAAGACTGGAGTAATGATACTGAAAATTCACAGCTTTGTATCACAGGAATAAATTACATCTTAAAATATATTCAAATAGAAATCAATTATTTAAAACTGTAATAATATTTCACAATATTAATGTTTTTACTGTATTTTCTATTAAATAAATGCAGCCTTGGTGAGCAGAACAGACCTTTTCAAAAACATTAAAAAATCTTACCAATCTCAAACTTTGAAACGGTAGTGTGCACACATTAAACTTTAAAGTGCCCAATGAAAACAGACCTCAAATATGAAATGTGAAGTATTTCAACTCTAGCATGAAATCCATAAATTCATGCACAACAGCACTGTAAATCTGACAAAGGCTCCACCCCTTACCAGTGTTGCATTCTGGGCCAGCCCATCCCTCCAAGCAGGTCTTGTTGCCATTGTGATCACAGGTATAGTGGCCGAAGAAGTCATCTCTGGGCCGACAGAACTTATTGCAGCCAAAGCCGAAGTAGTGCTCGTCGCAGGTCACCCGAATCTGGTATTGGAACTGAGCCACGGGGCCGTTGTGTTTCAAGACCTGCCACTGACGGTTTGGGTTGATCATACCTGACTGGACCGCTTTCTCTATGACTTGACCATTAATGCCTACAGGAGTGAGAGACAGAGAGAAATGGACACTTTTGCGGGCAGCTATGGTTTAATTAGGCCTCTGCTCAGCATGACTGTGAAAATACGCCAGCTTACACAACCGTGACACGCACACAAAATCTGATCACAACAAGCGGATTTGTGTGATGGCTTAAAGGTGAAAGGTTTCTGAGACACAAAAGCAGATATTAGGCTTACTGTCTATTGTATACAACAAAAATACAATTTACACCACCAAAATAGACAAATAAAACCCTAAAAGTATCACAAATGTTCCCTTGATTCTTACCCTGTATTTCCAGTCTTCCGAAGCCATATGATAGCTTAGCATGAGAAATAGATCTAAATTTAAATCTTTTTGGAGCTTGATAGTATAAATCACCATCACCTTTTGAGGTATGAAATAGAGCAGCTCAGACATTCTGCTTAATATCTCATTTTGTGTTTCAAAGGACATGTAAACAGAAAACAATGACAGATTTTTGCATGAACTGTCCCTTTAAGAGCAGTGTACTATAGACTTGTTTACTATTGGGCAGAAGAATATCGTAGTAATTTTTTCAGGGCAGGCCAGAATCCAGCACAGCGGTGAGGTATTTGGCCGAAGGGCTGTAAATTGTGAGAGGAGTGTGTGAAGTGTGTGTGGCTCGTGGTTTAGGAGAACTAACTGTCTTGACCCAAACCTGTCCTTCAGAAATACAGGAGGACAGACATCGGTGCCAGGCTGCCAAAGCTGAGATCTCACTGTTACTTCTCCTCACTGTTTACCTGAGAGCGAGACAATTCCTCACACACCCGCATGGTGCTGGAAACATCACACCATAGTGCAAGAGTGAAAAGTGTTGTGTTTTGGATTTCTTCTACCATACATACACAAATATAATATATAAAAAAGAATAAAAATATGAAATAAAAATAGGCATAATTAAAAAACACTATTTACAGTCATGGCCAAAAATATAGGCACCCTTGGTAAATATGATCAAAGGTGGCTGTGAAAATTAATCTGCATTGTTAATCCTTTTGATCTTTTATTTAAAAAATTCACAAAAATCTAACCTTTCATTGGATAATAAGAATTTTGAAATAACATTATGAAATAAATGGTCAAACAGCACCTACATCACCACATGTTGTTTGGGAGGGTTTCAAGAAAAATTCTCCTAGCTCATCCAAAAACAAACTCCAGCATATTCAGTTATCAGACATGATTGGAACTTCAAACGGGACTGGCTTCTATGGTCAGGTGAAACTAATAAATGAGCTTTTTAGCAGCAAACACTCAAGGTGGGTTTGGTGAACACAGGCATAAAAAGTGGGGTACCCCATGTGTACAATGAAATATACTGCTGTATTTTTGATGTTGTGGGCCTATATTTCTGCTGGAGGTCCTGGACATCTTGTTTAGACACATGGTATCATGGATTCTATCAAATACCAACAGATAAAAAATCAATAAGTGACTGACTCTGTTAGAAATCTTATAATGGGCCATGTTTGGATCTTCCAACCGTACAATAATCCAAACACAGACCTCAAAAACAACACAAAAATGGGTCATTGAGCACAAAACCAAGCTTCTGCTATGGCCATTCCAGTCCTCTGACCTGAACCCTATAGAAAAGGAGTGGGGTGATGTAACATGTCTGTGTTTCCCTTGTGACCTTGTTTTCCCCGTTCTGTTTAATTAGTCATTGTGTTCACCTGTCGGCTCCTTGTTATCGGCCCTTTATTAGTTCCTGCCTTTGAGTTTGATTTTGTCGGTTATTATTTCCTATCTTCTTCTTGGATTGTATATTAAAAGTCTGTTTAATTCCTATTCTCCTTCGTTGTGCGTCTTCCTCAGCATCGCACGTAACAGAATAACCGACCAAAACAGAGAAGTATAGCGGCGTGTTTCCCCTTGTTTTATTTCCCGTTTTTGTCAGTTTTTATTTTTTAGTTATGTGTGATCCTGCTGTCCTCGTCCTCTTGCTGGAGCAGGGGGACCGCTCTCTTGAGGACCACACCGAGGACTTTGTGTTCCTGTCGAATTACACGCACTACCCGGACAGCTGCCTCTGCTCGTTTTATCAAGCTGGACTGAACACCTCCACACGAGCGCAGTTGTCCGGGGACAGTCCTCGGGAGAGTCTCGTCGCTTTCATCGAGTGGATACTGGTGTCCTGCAAGTTACATCTGACCGTGGACATGGCAGACGACAACACCAGCCCCACTCGAGACCCAGAGCCCAGTCATCTACCACCCCGCAGTGCGGAGCTGCCTGAGCCCAACGCAGACGGCGAGCCAGAGCCTGCCGTGGTCGTTGAGCCATCGCCATCAGGAGCAACAGAGCTGACGATCATCCCAGAGCCTGAGCCCCAAGTGTCTGACCAGGTGCGAGAGCCGACAGCACAAGAGATGGTGGATACAGCTGTGGAGATCGCGGGAGCTATGTAAAGCCCTGCCCACGGCGCCACCACTGGGGGTGAGCACGAGCTGGACCTGGGAGACTTAACAGACTTTCACTCGGATACACTCGTCATTCACCCATCTCCCGAACTGTATGCCTGGGAATATATCCCAACCAACCTCCCTCTCCCACCTCCTCTTATTGATCTGGCCCCTTTTTCTACACCATCTTCACTGGTTTTCGTCAGCCTCTCTGCTCACCCTCAGCTCACCATCTGTGACGTGGTTTTGCCGCTGGTCTGCCGATCTCCAGCTCCGTTGGCGTTGAGTCTGGAGGATCCCACGACTCCGCCTTCAGCCTCCGAGGCCCGAACTCCGCCTCAGTCCTGCGACCCAGTGGCTCCACCATGGCTTCCAGCTCCCTCGCCTCCACCGGAGCCCGTCAGTCCACCAGCTCCACCGGGCTCCCTCGTCCCTCCGGCTCCGCCTTGGTCAGTCGTCCCCCTACCTCCACCTCGGGACTACACTCCTCTGGCTACGCCTCATCCCTTCGTCCCTCTGGCTCCATTGGGCTCCTCTTTCCCTCCAGCTCCACCTCAGTCCTCTGTCGCTCCGGCTCCGCCGCGGGCTTCCGGAGTTCCGCCTACACCTCGGTCGCCAAAGCCTCCGGCTCCGCCTTGGCCCTCTGGATCCTCGGCTTCACCCTGCCTCTTCGGCTCTCTGTCGCTGCCTCAGGCTCTACCACCACCTGCTCCGCCGCCGTTGGTCGGCCCCATGGAGTCGGCGCCCGCTTCTCCCTCCGTCGGCTCCTCCATGGGCCACCATCGTGACTGTGGCCTGGGTCTTCATCTGGCTCCTCCTGCTCCTGGCTTCCCCTTGGCTCCTCCCACCCTCCACTCCCCAATGGACTTTTATTTTGTTCTGTTTTTGGTTAGTCCTCTCTCCTGCTCCACTCCCTCCTCCAGGGCCCCCACCCTCCCTCCTCAGTTGGATTCTTACGGCGCGAGGACGGGTGAACTGGGGGCGAACTGTAACATGTCTGTGTTTCCCTTGTGACCTTGTTTTCCCCGTTCTGTTTAATTAGTCACTGTGTTCACCTGTCGGCTCCTTGTTATCGGACCTTTACTAGTTCCTGCCTTTGAGTTTGATTTTGTCGGTTATTATTTCCTGTCTACGTGTTTGTGCAGTTTGACTCCTGAAACTCCATGTATCTTCTTCTTGGATTGTATATTAAAAGACTGTTTAATTCCTATTCTCCTTCGTCGTGCGCCTTCCTCAGCACCGCACGTAACAGGTGAACTGAAGAGAAGAAGCACCAACATGGAGCTGGGAATCTAAAGTCTGGAGTGATTCTGGATGAAGGAATGTTCTCTGATCTCTTGTCAGGTGTTCTCTAACCTCATAGGAGAAAATTTAGAGCTGTTAAACTGGCAAATGGAGGTTTCAAAAAGCATTGAATAAAAGGGTGCCATTAATTGTGGCCAATGTGAATTAGAGAAAAACATTTATTTCATAATGATATTTCCCCCCAGTTTAAATTCTTATTATCCAATGAAAGGTTAGATTTTTGTGAATTTTTTAAATATTAAAACAATGCAGATTAATTTTCACAACCTTCTTTGATCATATTTAACAAGGGTGCCGATATTTTTGGCCATGACTGTATATTTATATGTTTGTGTTTTTACTTTTGTATACACCTAAATTTAATATATGTGTGTGTGTGCACTACAGAAGCTGGACCCGTGCTAAAGGCTACTTGACATGTTGGTGTTAAGTACAAGTCAGTATTTGCACTCCTGTTCAGATTTGGCACACACTCACACACTTATTTAGATTTGAATGGGATAAATAATAAAAATAGATTATACACACATACATCTTTGATTCAACACAAAACTATTGTACGTAATGACCCAAATTTCCAACTTACTCCCTGCTGCGTGTGTGTAAGATTGTCTCACACTTATAACAATGTGTTTAAAAGACTGATGAATGCAAGCAGGTGCAGGCAGCGGTTTAGTAACAGGAAGTGTTTGCCAGCCATCCACAACACACACACGCACAGAAATACACAGAAATACACACAAGCTGCGTGCTGCCTTCACGCACGCTCTCTCTCATTGTCACTTTCTGACTGTACTCTCTTGAAAGATATAGAATAATGTGTGTGTGTGTGTGTGTGTGTGTACAGGTTTATATATCCTGGTGGGGACTTAAACCTGAATACACACAGACTCATGGTCGTGTCATGGTGGGGACCTAAACTGAGGTCCCCATGGGTACAAAAGCGTATTAATCATACAGAATGAGTTTTATTGACAGGAAAAATGCAGAAAGTTTCCTGTGAGGGGTAGGTTTAGGTGTAGGGTTGGTGTAGGGCGATAGAAAATACAGTTTGTACAGTATAAAATCCATTACGCCTATGGAGAGTCAATACAAGGATAGCTGACAAGACGTGTGTGTGTGTGTGTGTGTGTGTGTGTGTGTGAGAGAGAGAGAGAGAGAGATACTCACTGCCAGTGCTTGAGTCATTATTGAAGTCCAAAGCCTCCACAATCAACGTATATGACCTCTGAAAGAACGAAAAAAACACATTAAATCACCATTACACACAAATCGCTTTAAATTGGATAATGTTCATTTTATGTTCATTCACAATGATCCAATGGTGAGAGAGCTTCAGGTCAGTTGACAGAAATGTCACTCGCCCCATCGGCCCAGTGCTGTGTTATCAGTAAATCTCACATTTGGTGATATTGTGAATTTTTATGTCTTCTTTGAACATTCGTGTTTCAAATTCTGCTGATTTAAGTTATATAGCTAGTTGTCTAAAATGAGTGAGATTGTGAAATTTCAAATTTTAATCTTGAATTTAAAAGTTTAAAATTATGACAGTTAAAAAAGTAAAATGTATAACATTTAAAAGTCTTAAAGTATAAAGTTAACAAAAACCAAAAATGGTTACACTACCATTCAGAAGAGTCAGTAAGATTTTTGAATGTTTCTGAAAGTTTCAAATGTTTTATCATACTGTGAAATATTACTACAATTTAAATTAACAGTTTGAATATATTTTAAAATGTAATTTCCTGAGATAGCAATTATGAATTTTCAGCAGCCTTTCAGTATCACATGATCCTTCAGAAATCATTCTGATATGCTGATTTGCTGCTCAAGAAACATTTCTGATTAGAATCAATGTTGAAAACAGTTGTGCTGCTAAATATTGTTGCTAAGCATGGATACATTTTCCAGGATTCTTTGATTAATAGAACATTCAATTAACTGAAGCAGAACTTTCATATTTTAGGTTAGGGGTTTAGAACAAACCATTCCAGAATGTTTGAGGAACATTAATACAGCGCTGCAGCACAAACACTGTAATGATTGATCACTCTGTGCTTTATCAGGAGATATCACTGAACTACTTTCACTATCTGGGTCTTCATAAACTAAAGATAAGTAACAGGACAGACAGGAGAGTGCAAAAATGTGTGAGAAAAACTCTCGATGGGATGTTAGATGATGTTTGAGGAAAAGAAAAAAACATGAAACTGACAGAAACAGCTTGAGAAATATTCTCAGAATACGAGTTGATTCTGACAGACAGCAGAAGCATTTACTCCATCAGGGCTCTCTGAAAAGACCTCACACACACCAGTAATGCCGGCTCTTCCTGCCTCTGCAGTCTGAGGGATCTACAGGCCTTTATGAGCTTTAATCCATCCATCCACACACACACACACACACACACACACACACAACTGAAGGTGAAGTCAGACGAGTGAGTGCAGTATGAATTCAAAATCACACACAGAAAGACACAGCAGGGCTACAGGATTCATCCGCAAGTGAAACCTCAGTGATTTGAACTAGAGACAGTGTGAGAAAGACATGAAGAACCTCTCAGACAGAACCCGCGTCACACTGACTGAGATGTTTGTTTGACCGTATTCAATGTTTATATCTCAATATTTATGTATTTACTCTGAAATGGCTTAAAAGCACATTTCTTTCAATTAGATGGACAATCATTTCAATGAAATTGTCAGTGTATCCAATAAGATTCAATGTGTTTGATGCAAACACTAGAAATCTAGTTATAGAAAATATTCAATGCTTGTCTTTCACTATTTGAACAGAATTAATTAAGAATATCTGATCATTTTCATTTATATGTGCCAATATAACAATAAACACCAAAATATTGTTTACAAAACCTGTAATATATTAAAAATTCCACGCATTGGTAAATTAAAACATATAGTTTGATTAAACGTACAACATCAAGATATTTTCCGATGTTGCTTCAAGTTACTTTTCCAATAAAATCATTGCAAATATATATCTATAATATATCGGCCAGCTCTAATCAGATCCTCACAAGTGAACTTCTATAAAGTGAAAGTAACAGGTGAAGGTGCCCAAAAGGGTTTTTTAACCCACAGACTTAAAAATAAAGTTTCCAGAATGAGGTTTTCATAGCAGTTCTATAAAATAACCATTTTTGGGTTCCCTAAAGAAGCTTTAAGCGACCAGTTCTTAAGAGAACCATGTTTTTCTTAGTGTGAGGGACATTTGAATAATCTAAAGAACATTTTTCCATCTTTAGTCGTTCAGTGAATGTTCAAGGTTCTAAATGGAACCATCGATGCCAATACAGAACCTTTATTTTTAAGAGTTTAGAGACCTTTAGCAGTTGCCATATTTAATTTCACATAAATGAAAAGGATGTTATGATGACTGAGAGATCCCTTAAACCAATATATGGATTTCAAAACCTATTAAATGTAACAGAACATCTCCAAAGAACCAAAGAGCAACTCAACAACCCTATACAGTGAAAAAGGTTCTTAACAAGAAGTTTTAGCTGAATTTACGGAACCATCAAAGATTTTTAAGAGTGAAGCATGAAATATCTACAGTACAATCAAACATCTAGTCTTCTTCTCATACAAGTTCACTAACAGCAGGACGCTGGTTACCAAGACCCCGTCTGAAACATTCATACACACACCCTGCATTTTCATCTGACCACTGCTGATGATGCGAAAACGAACAACAATTAGATCAGAACACACACACTCATGCAAAGACCCCCTGTGTTTCTTTGTAAACCTGCTTTGTTGAACCACCCTCCTACAATCCAGCATTGCAGGCTGTGCACAGTTCAATTGCTAGGTAGACTTGTGACGGAAAAGAAAGCATGCAAGATGACAATGTCTAATTAATCTCCATTCAGAGCGGCTGTGAGGCAGGTTTAGACCGCTCTGATCGACGTGGGCAGGGGGTGAGATGTTTGAGCACGGTTGCCATGGAAACTGGCCCTAATTGGACTATGAGACTGACTTGCTTTGACCTCGTACTGACGGCTCGGCCTTATGAGTTGTGAAAGTAAACATGGGCTTCAGCAAAAACAATTGCAGCATTCAGTTTCAGAGTGGAGAGAAATAGATGCCACAATCAGATCTGCCTTGGGCGATGCTCAAAACAAAGTTGCTGCTGACTGATAAGAGATTTTCAAAGGCTGATGTCTAGTGGTCGACTGATTTAGGACTACCACAATATTTAATATTTTATTTTAACAATTTATTTACAATTTCTGCAATTAAATGTATAGGCCTATTTATTTTGCATATACTTACTTAAATTAATTAGAAATAAATAATTTTACAATTAATCAATTTAAAATAAAATAATTTAGACCTAAAGATTTTGATTCCGCAATCCTAAACTAAAATCATTACATATAAATCATTTCAAAATGAATCGATTTGGAACTTATCCTATTTTCACAAAGTTGATCATGTGAATTAAAGATAATCAAGGTGGTGGTCACTGGTCAAAATATATCAAATGTGATTGCAAAATTAACAAAATCCACACTTATTTTGCACAATCTTTACTCACGCACAGCAAAAAAAAATTATATTATTCATTGACAATTTTGGGAACTAACTAAAGGGGGACTAACACTTCTGTAAATCAACCGTACCTGGTAATCAGCAAATGGCAATAATCTTAAAATGGCCAAAAAACAAACTATATGTTGGTCTATCACAAGCAAAATATATTCATAACAATACATCTAATATGAATAATTGGCCAATCTTTGGCTAATTTGAAATTATCAGCGTACAACCATGTGTAATAACCATGTAATAACCAACAATAACCATGTTATACGAATTGTTTTGTGAATTTTAAGCAAGTATTTTGGAGAATATGTGTTCATTTATTTGCTATTTTATTGTCATTTCTTATTTTGGCATACAACATTATATTGTCATAATATTGTATATAAGCACTGGTCATATAAACCCTCACATCTGAATGCATGCTTAGTTTGAAAGTTGTACTATTGGATGTCTAAAAAAATAATGGACCAACCTAGACAGCATTAATTTTTCAGCATCATATGCACGTTTTGGACTAGCAGGGCACCTATGATGCCCAAAAATGCTGCCTAAGTAGGCAGCTCACTACAGGTTTCATTAAGAGAATTAGAGATAGAGAGATAACCCCCTTTAAATGATCAATGGTGGTCTGACTGGATATCTAAAAGCAGTTTCCTTTGGCCATTGTGTGTAAAACAGCCTCTGAATCAGTGGGTGCTGGAGATAAACTAAGGTGTTTTATAGCGCATTGTCCTGCTATTCTGAGAGGATACTGGCGGACTGTGGGTGGGTGGGTGGGTGGGGTAACACAACCCCTGTCCAACCTGAGCGTCATCTTACAGGAATGCCATGAACGGGACAGAACCGGTGATGTGATGATTTGTGTTACCCTGTCAGATTTTGCTACCTCCCATTAAAACAGCTGGTAGCATAATTCGACAGCAAAAAATGTTACCTATCAGATTTTGCTTCCTGCATGATATTAATTGGTGTGTGGCTTTATAAACGTGTACACCTACCCCAACCCTAAACCTACCCTTACAGTATTAAAAATACAGTGTTTGTAGCATAACACCGGTGTTCACAAACAACAACTGGTAATCAGAATCCTGAGAAACGTGCATGTTTACAAACAGAATGAGACACTGGAAGCATCGTGGAAAATGGTATGTAGGTGACACCGGGGCAAGTTGTCACAAGTTCACGTGATCAGCTATTGGGGCATGTTGTCACAAAAAATGTGCATTTGTGACCCTGGAGCACAAAACCAGTCATAAGTAGCACGGGTATATTTGTAGCAATAGCCAACAATACATTGTATGAGTCAAAATTATTGATTTTTCTTTTATGCCAAAAATCATTAGGATATTAAGTAAAGATCATGTTTCATAAAGATATTTTGTAAATTTTCTACCGTAAATATATCAAAACTTAATTTTTGATTAGTTATATGCATTGCTAAGAACTTCATTTGGACAACTTTAAAGGTGATTTTCTCAACATTTTGTTGATTTCAGGTGATTTTTTGCTCCCTCAGATTCCAGATTTTCAAATAGTTGTATCTCAGCCAAATATTGTCCTATCCTAACAAACCATACATCAATGGAAAGCTTATTTATTCAGCTTTAGGTAGCCTAATAAACGTATAAATCTCAATTTAAAAAAATTTACCCTTATGACTGTTTTTGGGGTCCGGGGTCACATTTTTTTATGGCCAATAACAGTGGCTCTTCTGAACAAATAGTCTATACACAAACTGACTTTCACAAATAAACCAACCGTGGGAAATATTTACTGTGGTAAAGAGTGTGACAACTTGCCCCGGTCTCCCATAATCCCAGACTTGTTTAATCAGATTACGATTTCACAACGGCTTTGCTAACAAAACAGCCTTTTCGACTCACCGGCCAGGCGAAACTGAAGGGCAGCACGATCCTGGATTTATCGCTCGCGCCGTCGAGGGGCTTGACAGAAAAAGTATTCCCACCGATAACGGGAGTAAATCCGCTTCCGTAGCTGCACGGGCCTCCCGAAGACACGCGCGACTGATACTCCTTCAAACAGACGCGGAAAAACGTATCGCACTCGTCCGCCGCGCACGTGCGGTCCGCCGCGGCGCGCGCGCCGTCACAGCACGCGCCGCTCTGCAGCTCCCCGTTCAAGTTCTGCATGGACAAAACCTGCATCTCAAAATGCCCCGATGCCTCACAAACCTGCAACAAAACAACATGCAAAATTAAGAGTACAGTATTTGTCACATAGGATATCTATTTTTGTCATCTCTCTGTCTATTCATTTGAATTTATGCGCCAAAATCGTGTGCAAAAGTGTTCTGTTGACCGCAATTGTGTGCATAAAGAATCAAAATCGGTCTTTAAAAGCCCTTTAAACTCAAAAGTTTTGAGAAAAAGAGAGAAAAAGTCCAAGAAAAGGCATGTGAGACCCAGGACATCGGGTTACCTGAGTTTCAATTCTATTCCAGTGTAAAAAGTTATTTGCACACAATTCGATTTTCTGCGTTTTCGCATCCGTAGCAAGCATTTTGATAGGAAAGGATGAAGGTTGGGGGGGAAAAAAAGAAAAAACCTACGAAAATTTTGGAAACTGCAAAAAGAAAGTCTCCAAATCCAAATGAATCGAATGAGATCGACTCAGTAATTAGTGTCATCTGATCCACAAATGCATGTTCACATTGAGTCGCATAAACAGTTGTCATTTGTCACATATGAAAGCCAAACCGCACGTACCCTCATCCACAGGCACCGCAAAAGCACATGAACGCACAGCACCGCAAAACTTGGACTCCGTCTCAGAGTCATGCCTCCTCTGTCTGTCTGCTCGCTGCCTGTGAAACTAAACTTCAGCCGACACACGGCTCTCATATAGTGCCTCATGCACTCAGGTCCAATACAGCACAGATTCCCTGACGCCCCTTTTGAGGCTCTATTATCCGCCACTCTATTCTTGTATTGTCCTTCTGTTTTTACAACAATGCCCACGGACTGGAGAGGAAAAGCTGCGAGTGCGGCCAGGAGAGCGCTCCATCTATACAGCGCGTTCACGGGGAGGGGCGGGGCCCACACTCGAGAGGATTACATATTCATGAATGGGCGGGGCTATGCATGCAAATGACATCCACCTTGTTTTCTAAAGCATTTTTTTGTGGCCTAATTATTTGAAAGATTTTTTTAAAATCAGGTAAATATTAAATAAAGGGTGTTAGATTTCAATTATAAAATAAAACTACGTGGAATAAATTTATAAATAATAAAATTAAATGTATTGTATTTTTTTAGATGCTAAAGTGTACTATATAATAATAAATGAATAATAAAATCAATTAAAAATTTAATAAAGAAGAGTATTGGGATTCAATTGTAAAATACTATAATAAAATAAAATAATAATGAATAATTAACAATGTGTTTATGTGTTAAATGAATAATTTTATATGTACAAGACTATCTTATAATGATAAATATATAATAAAATCAGTTAAATATTAAATAAAAAATAAAAGGGTATCATGATTCAATTCTAAAATGAAATGAAATATAATTAGATAAATTAAAATAAATTAGTAACTAATCATTTTATATGTTAAATAAATTCATGTACAAGACTACAATATTGTAATAAATATATAATAAAATCAGTTAAATATTAAAGAAACAATAAAGAGGATCAGGATTCAATTATAAAAATTAGAATCTATAAATAATAATACAAGTAATAATTAATAATTTATATGTCAAATTAATAATTTTATATGTGCAAGACAACCATATAATAATAAATATATAATAATACCTGTTAAATGTTTAATAAAATAATAATGGATATCAGAATTCAATAAAAATAAAATAAAATATAAAATAAAATAAATTAAAATAAAATGTGATATTGTATCATATATAAATAAATGTATAATAAAACAAATTAAAATATACTGAAACCTTAGTCCATTTAATTTGTAATTGCTATGTCATACAGTTTTTAAAACCATTTTTTTTCCACTGAAAATACATTTTTAATGTTTCATTGTCTTAATCAACACCAAGTCACAGTATAAGACAATCGATTGTATGGATTGTACATCTTCCATTTATAGTGTCATTCACATAAAATTAAGTGATGTCTATCCTGTCCAGGTTTGTACATCTCAGACAGCACACACACGATCTCTGTCAGTTTTTTCCCATGAGCCTGCATAGACATTATCTGAGCGTGAGCATGCCAAAGAATGTCAGTGGAATCGCATTAGGCATTGCTCTCTGACCTTCTTTCCTGCTGTCTCTGCCTTATTGCATTTTCACTACTTCACTTGATTGCATTCTAATGAGGTTCATTTGCTACATGTTTCGACGCACCCTGCCATTGTGACAGTCCTGTTAATATATTTATATATTATTCATAAGCAAGAATCCTGAATATCACAACACAGGACCCCTGCTAGTTGTCCATTGTTTTGGGCACAGAAACAGACTCAGTCTTTTCATGCCTGTAATGGCAGCTGGTCAGAGATGGCTCTTTTTTGGAACGACACACTGCTCTTTTCAAAGCTAAACGTGAAGCGGTTAATCATCTCCCAGTCCGTGCAGGAGTCCCAAATGAAAAGAACATGACAGGAATGAGGGGGATGGAGAAGAAAGGGGGGTCTCCTGTGAAATAGAGATGGAGGAAGGAGGGGCTGTTAAAGGTGGGGGTCTTTATTTTTAAATTAGAGCAGCTGGGTCTCAGTCTCCTTAAAGAACTGTCATGAATAGATTATGGCACAGGCCGGAACGGATCCGCCCACCCCCTCCCTTTAGGACACGCCCCTCAGCCTCTGCATGAGAATGAACTGCATCACATTGACAAGACAAGGAAGAGAGCAGGTATTATTTATCCACATGTGTAAAAAAAGAGACTCACCTCATGAACAAATAAACACTGTTTGAAAATTATGAAAGACATCTCCTATGTTCACCAAGGCTGCGTTTATGTGATCGAAAATATAGTAAAAACAGTATGATTTTTTTATTTAAAATAAATATTTTCTATTTGAATACATTTAAAAAAAAAAAAAAATTCTGTGAAGCAAAGCTGAATTTTCAGTATCATTACTCCAGTCTTCAGTGTCACATGATCCTTCAGAAATCATTCTAACATGCTGATTTGCTGCTCAAGAAGCATTTTTTTGTTATTATCAGTGCTGAAAACAGTTCTACTACTTAATATTTTTGAGAAAACCTTGGATTTTTTTTTCCAAGATTCTTTGATTGATAGGAAGTTAAAAGAACAACATTTAATAGAAATAGAAATCTTATTATAAATGTGTTTATGTCACGTTTGTTCAATTCAATGCATCCTTACTAAATGAAAATATTAATTTCTTTTAAAAATAAACTTTTGAACAGTAGTTGTCACAACCCTCTGGACTCTAGTTTTGTCTCTGCCTGTGTTCCCTTCCTGTTTGCCCATATTTGGTTATGTTCCTGTTCTCATTAGTTCATTGTCTAATTAGTTAATCACCTTCATTGTGTCCACCTGTCTGTCCCTCGTTATCTGCCCTATATGAGTTCCTGTCCTTTGAGTTCGGGTGGTCGGTTATTGTTTATGTTATCCTGTGTGTGAACCTCCTCATCCTGAATCCTATTAAAGACCTTATTCTCTTTAAACCTTCATCTTCGTGTGGCTATTGTGTGTGCGCTGCACAGGACTGTGACAGTATTGTAGTTCACAACTAATCAATTATGATCTCTTTAATATAGTATTGCTGTTCTGTACATTTTCCAAAACTTGAAAATGTACAGAACTGTTGTTTTTTTTGTTTTTTTTACATTTTAATGTCAACATAAATTCAAAATTGACCCAAATTGTCAATGTTATTGTGCACAATTCATCCATGCATGTTATTCTGATTTTAAATATTTATATTTATATTATTTATTTAAATATTTAAAAAATATAGGCCTATTATATTTTCTTTTTTATTTTCTTTTATTTTTCATTTCTTTTCTTTTATTCTATATTTTTTCAGGATAAATATAATTTGACTATGGATGTAGGAATAGGTTACATGAGATTTGCCTTTTTTCAAAGAAAGCCCCTTTCTCTCACGTTTCACTTTAAAATACAAATGCATTGTGGAAGCAAAATGCTGTTTGACAAATTGAAATCTCTCATCTTCCATATCCCTTTGTGCTCAAGAAACAACTGAGGTGTGATACGGCAGTGTTGACAAAACTATTCGGATAAATCCAGGTGTCCAGCGAGCATTTTATCAAGGATTCTCAGACTCTCCCAATTCCTCAGAATTCATAAACACAGTGACATCATACCAGCTCACCCGCGCTTTACCAAAAGTGATATAGCATCCCAGTAGGCCTGTAGCCACAGGCAGCGATACACTGTCAAGCAGCCAGGACCTGACACTTTCTCCATGCTTCACGAGGCATTTGGTTTCACTTTCCTGTATCTTCACGCCTTATTTATTCATGCATGACCGATGGCAAGAGTTTCCTCACCCTCATGAGAAAATCTTTTTTTCTATTTGCATGTTTGCTTATCCATTTGTTTACCTTTGACTTTGTTTTTGGATTGGTATCTGGGGTGTTTTACAGTAATATGGTGCTCTGTGTTAGTGTGCGTGTGTGTTAGTGTACGAGCTGCAGTTCCCACAGCCTCTCCTCTGCTTTCTTGCTCTGACCTGTGTGTCATTTCCCTCCAGGAGCGATGTTGCGAAACATGTCAGTAAGAAAAAAACGAACAGTTAATGAGCAACTATTGTTACATATTAGATCTGCAATGCCTCATCCGTCCTTCAGATTTCACACAGACACCCAGAGAATCTGCACTGCAAAAATCATTTCCAGTAATAATAATAATAAATATTAATGTATATATACACACACACACACACATATGCGTGTGTGTGTGTGTGTGTGTGTGTGTGTGTGTATATATATATATATATATATATATATATATATATATATATATATACATTATTTGGTAATTGAAATGCAATCTGAAAAAAAAAATACATTTAAAATTGAATTAATTTCTGAAATTATCTTATAATAAATGGGACAAAAACATAAGTCATATGTATTAATAATATATAATATATTAATATTTATAAAATAAATTAACTGCTAAATTAAATCCACTAAAACATTAATTTAATTTAATTTAATTTAATTTAATTTAATTTAATTTAATTTAATTTAATTTAATTTAATACTAGATTCATGTCAACAAGCGATCAGAATTTGGGGCAAAAACATTTATATAATAAATTAATATTCATTCAATATTTCAATTGGTAAATTACTTTCACTGAATTATGAAATCTGACATTATTTATTATTTTTATTTTATTTAATTAATTAATTAATTTTTTTATTATTGTATACCAGTCCTCCTCATCTTGGGCTAAAGAAAAATGATTGGCAATGTTTAATGTTTGAGTGCATGCTGAGGAAAGCTTTGAGTTTGTTTGAAGGGGAAACGCAGCTAATTGCAATTCCTTCTTTGTTTTCTGGAGATGAAATAGCTCAACACAAGCCAGACACTGTAAATACTTTCAACTGGACCATATGACGAACACATTTCAGATCTCTGTGAGGTTGGCCAGATGTTGTCATTGTCTTCAATGAAAAAGTGTTGCAGCTTTCTATTTATAGCTGCGCTGTGTGGTCGAGAGCACTGAAGTGATGAGTCTGTGCTTCAGGAAATATATTCTCACACATACCTTTATAACAGATAAGCAGATATAAGATAAGATTCTCAAGAACAAAAGAAATGACAAAAACACGGCTTACAAATGTAATGCTGTGCATTTCCACAGATACCAAAGACATTTGATAACAACACAGAAAGACCCCAGTAGTATGACATATAATAAAAGGATATGAGGACACGGGTCAAAGTTCACACGTTTGGTACAACTTTGAAAACAAGACCTTCTTTTTTATAAAATAGCAACATTTCAGTGGCACATACAACACACATTTACCTCACTGTCTAATTGGCTTCTACAAATAATTAGCCTACTATATTAATGTCAACAAGCAATCAAAATTTATCCTATACTTTCTCCTTTTTAATATATGCTCTTATACAGTTTGTGATTCATCATTATTGCATTGCATCATCTCTAAAACAATCATCCTCTTTGGCCGATGTCACAAATGCATTATTTTTCAACCTTTATTCACCCTCCGACCTCCTGACTTCTGGAATGTGCCGCCCACCTTTCAAAAATTCCCAATGAAATAAGTCCCACCCTACATTTTCTCATTGAATATCTTGTTTTACTCACAAATATGTCGGATTACAAAGGACATTTTATAGTGTGTTCATGAATCATGATCCATTTGTCCTCATAAGGGACAATTTTTAAATTGTTATCACAGATCAATCAATGGAAGTGTATGTGTGGGATCTCAAGGGTGTGTGTGTGTATGATTATATTCTACTAACTGTGCTGAGAATGTGTGTCCTAAACTCCCACTCATCTTTAAGTGACTGACAGTAATTACTCTGACTGCAATATGACCTCAGACAAAGATACATAACTTTTTCATTAACTAAATTAGATCTCTTAGGTCTTGTACTGGTCAATAAAATAAAATGAAATTAAATAAAATGAAAAATACCAGAAGTATTTTCATATTCATAGGGGTTTCAAAACACTGAAATAAATAAATAAATACATACATACATACAAACATACATATAAATACATACATTCATACATACATGCATGCATACAACCCTAATTCCGGAAATGTTGGGACGTCTTTTAAATTTGAATAAAATTAAAACTAAAAGACTTTCAAATCACATGAGCCAATATTTCATTCAAAATAGAACATAGATAACGCAACAAATGTTTAAACTGAGAAATTTTATGCACAACATGAGCATTTCAAATTTGAGGCCTGCTACAGGTCTCAAAATAGTTGGGCCAGGGGCATGTTTACCATGGTGTAGTATCTCCTCTTCTTTTCAAAACAGTTTGAAGATGTCTGGGCATCGAGGTTATGAGTTTTTTGGAGTTTTGGTGCTGGAATTTGGTTCCATTCTTGCCTGATATAGGTTTCCAGCTGCTGAAGAGTTCGTGGTCATCTTTGACGGATTTTTCGTTTAATGATGTGCCAAATGTTCTCTATAGGTGAAAGATCTGGACTGCAGGCAGGCCAATTCAGCACCCGGACTCTTCTACTACGAAGCCATGTCGTTGTAATAGCTGCAGTGTGTGGTTTTGCATTGTCCTGCTGAAATAGACGTCGTCTGGAGGGGAGCATATGTTGCTCTAAAACCTTTATATACTTTTCACCATTCATAGTGCCTTCCAAAACATGCAAGCTGCCCATACCGTATGCATTTATGCACCCCCATACCATCAGAGATGCTGGCTTTTGAACTGAATGCTGATGACATGCTGGAAGGTCTCCCTCCTCTGTAGCCTGGAGGACACGGCATCCGTGATTTCCAACAAGAATGTCAACTTTTTTCTGGAAGTATTCCTGGGCCCATTTAGTAATGTCAATGACAGAATCATGCCGATGAGTGATGCAGTTTCGTCTGAGGGCCCAAAGTCCACGGGCATCCAACAAAGGTCTTCGGCCTTGTCCCTTACGCACAGAGATTTCTCCAGTTTCTCTGAATCTTTTGATGATGTTATGCACTGTAGATGATGAGATTTGCAAAGCCTTTGCAATTTGACATTGAGGAATGTTGTTTTTAAAGTATTCCACAATCTTTTTATGCACTCTTTCACAGATTGGAGAGCCTCTGCCCTTCTTTACTTCTGAGAGACTCTGTCTCTCTAAGACATTCCTTTTATAGCTAATCATGTTACAGACCTGATGTCAATTAACTTAATTAGTTGCTAGATGTTCTCCCAGCTGAATCTTTTCAAAATTTCTTTCTTTTTCAGCCCTTTGTTGTCCCCGTGCCAACTTTTTTTGAGACCTGTAGCAGGCATCAAATTTGATGGATAAAAGTGGATAAAAGTGTAAAATTTCTCTGTTTAATCATTTGTTATGTTCTCTATGTTCTATTGTGAATAAAATATTGGCTCATGTGATTTGAAAGTCTTTTATTTATTTATTTTTAATTTTATTCAAATTTAAAAAGCGTCCCAACATTTCCAGAATTCGGGTTGTACATACATACATACAGACATAAAAAGTATTTAAAAATCTGAAAAAAGACAAATGTTCAAGACTTATGACTTGTAATTTTACTAGGCAATAAACTATGCATTCCATGAATCAATGCAGGTACTCAAGAGTAATCAAGTCAGTAAAGAATATATTTTATTATAGTATTTTGTAGTGTACTTATAAGTATTTAAGTACAGTACAAAATATTCAGATCAAGAGTGATATTGTCATATATTTTAACTATAAGGCAAGATATAATTTTCCCTTACATTCTTCCTTACAATCTCATCACTTACATTCTCATTCTTCCTGTGTTCATTTAGTGAGAAACATGGAAGGATGTTTTAATTATTTAGAGTTAAATCTCATTTGAGATTTATGAATCTCATAAATATTGTATTATATATTGAAGATCAAAAAGCTAAAAATGTTGAAACATTTTAGTTCTTTTATCTGAATCGAGTTCATTTGGCAGATAACAACAGCAATCTCTCTTGGCCGTGAGTTTGCTGACTGTTTCACAACAGGTGTCGTTCCCATGAGACTTTGCTGAATCTGTGACCTGGTAAAAAGACATCATGCGGCGAAGGCCACGTTTTGTTTTAAGATGTTTTGCTGTAAAACTCCCATCCGTTCCCAGCGAAGCGGTACACGGGACCAGCTCGAGCCGAGACCCCGCACCGCGGGCCGTGCAGCTGCGCTCGGCGGGACGCATCCACCAGCTTTTCCTGATTACACAGTAATGAGCAAATAAAAGAACGGGAACGCTGTGATTCACTCGCCACAACACAGGACAGTGGCATAACATCAGTAAGAGAATAGTCAATAGAATCAGAAAATGTTATTGCATGTGTGCATTTGTTTTGTTAGATATGCGAGTTGACCTCTGGTTTGTGAGCTGGACCTTATTATTTGATTTTGAACATGTTTTGCTTCAAATCCACTAATAAGCAGTACAGCAAATCATTAGTTTAGTATGAAAACCGTTTTGTTTTAAAGTGATCTCTGTTTTAAAGTGTGAGTGTGGAGAAGAGATCTAGACTGCACATGCGTGTGATGGAGTTGAATTCCTCCATCCCTGATGTGTCAGGAAAACATTTCACACTCCGAAAACAGAGCCAGAGCTGCAGCAGGTTCAACAAGTACATCTGGACAGGAGATAGAGACGGAGGAATATCAACCAAGTACAAAATGACACAAATGCATGTAATATGTTTACATAAAAAGTTTAGGTACACTCATAAAAACAAAGGTTCCAAAAGGGGGTTTTCACAGCGATGCCATACAAGAACCAGTTTTGAGTCCCCAAAGAACCTTTCAGTGAACTGTTCTTAAAAGAACCATTTTTTCTTAGTGTGAAGAACATTTTAATAATCTAAAGAACCTTTTTCCACTGTAAAGAACCTTTTGTGAAATGAAAAGTTTCCATGGATGGTAAAGGTTCTTTGTGGAACCATTGATGCCCATAAAGAACCTTTATTTTTAAGAGTGTATACAAATAATCTCCACCAAGCTAACAAAAATATATTCTCAAAATGTTCAGTTTTTTTTATTTTTTCCTCATGCAAATATTAAAGAAAACATTAAGGGAATGTTTATCGCTTGCAAAAATGATAAGAATGTTACTTTTGAATGTTTTCTGAGCATTCTAAATGTTCTCTGAACAGTAGTAAGTAAACATTTTTTTTTTTAATGTTAGACAAACATTTTCAAAAAAGTTAGATGAAAATTAAAAAAATGTATAAATAACATTTTGAGAACATTATTAAAGACCAGACAACTTTGAACCAACATTCTATTAATGTTATTGGAAGAACTTTTGTTCATAACTTTCAGGGTGGCCTGGGGAGGGGAGGTATCCAAAGCACATCAACTGGTCACAGGAGTTCCTCAGGGATCAGTTCTTGGACCCCTCCTCTTCTCCATATACATCACTGGGACCCATCAAACAGGCACATGGCTTCTCTTACCATTGCTATGCTGATGACACACAGCTCTATCTTTCTATCTTTCATTTCAACCAGATGATCCAACGCTTGATGTATTCCCCAATTTGTAAGTTGCTTTGGATAAAAGCGTCTGCTAAATGAATAAATGTATATGTAAAATGTAACTTTATCAGAAGTTCTGAGAATTTTCCCTGTTAACTGGGCATCTTCTCTAAAATGGCAGATTAGTCAATAAGAGGTTTCTAAGTAATTGTTAAACAGCTAACGTGAAGCGTTAGATAATGTTTTGTTGTTTTAAAATCACAGCAAACCATGACTTCAAAGGGCTTATTAATTTAATAAAATGCTTACTAAATATACAGTACATATCAACATCAACAAAACTGAACCATTTATCGATAACAAAACAGTAAGTTTCAGCAATGTTTAGCAGAGCATAATGTAATTAGCATAATGTAATGAGGTCACAGGTGTGTGTTTATAGAGTATTTTACAACAGCTTTAAAGGGTTACTCCACCCCAAAATGAAAATTTTGTCATTAATCACTTACCCCCATGTCGTTCCAAACCCATAAAAGCCTCGTTCGTCTTCGGAACACAATTTAAGATATTTTGGGTGAAAACCGGGAGGCTTGTGACTGTCCCATTGACTGCCAAGTAAATAACACTGTCAAGGCCCAGAAAAGTATGAAAGACATCGTCAAAAACGATGTTACATCAAAATTACGTCACCGTAATTTTACGAAGCTATGAGAATACTTTTTGTATGCAAAGAAAACAAAAATAACGACTTTATTCAACAATTCGTCTCCTCCGCGTCACTGTAGTGCTATTTTGGAGAGTATCCGCTGGACGCAAATAGCGTATGCTGTTCTGTGTCAGCCGCACCACACGTATACGCTATTTTCGTTCAAATCCCAATCTGTTTTCGTTCATTTTCCCTATCTCTCTTTACCAAAGAAAGCAGCACGACCACGCGCCACAAAAACTTTTGCTCATCCAAGATGGCGGCAGGAGTGTTTGGCATGGTAGCAGCAGTCTTAGTGTTTGTTATCCTTGGCAATTTTAATCCATTAAGTAAACACTATAGTCAGATTAGTAATGAGTCGAGCTTTTATTTAAAGAATGATTATTTTAATGCGGAGCCTGAGGCAAACATAGGCTATGGACAGTGTATTATATATTCATTTTTAAATTTGAATTCAAACAAATCGTCCATCTAGAACCATCAGACAAATGCCAATAAATTTATTATAATACTCAGTTTATTGATGTCGGGAGATATCCATCCGTGTCCAGGGCCAAATGGGGAAAATTTGCGAGTTTGTACAACAAGTGGTGTTTGCAATCCTGCAAGGAACTGGAATGAACGCAATACTGCTATTGAGCAGGTATGTTTGTCAAGTTCAGTTGTGGAATTCAACACAAAAGATAATATTACCTCTTGCCTTCCCGTGGGGGCTGTTGATGTTTTTGGAGAGGGATTTGAGGAGGCCGAGGACGTCAGCCGGCGATACGATTGCTGATGAGCCGATTATATTGAAGAACAGAGCAGGAGTGTCGTTAAGGATCAAGATGGTGATAATCTGTGAGTATGGTTAAGGGGAGAAGATACCAATTATGGAGTCAACTTGATAGAATGCAACACTGCTATCGAGCAGGTACATTTGTTAAGTTCAGAAGAAGATTTGAATGCAGACACTAATATTGCCTATTGCCCTCTCGGAGGAGCTGATGGTGTTGCTGGAACGGGATCCGAGGAGGCCGTGAAGACTGGCCGGTGGCAGCGATGTGTTTGTAGACGAGATGACGAGCGGAGCAGGAGTGTTGCAATGGTTCAAGCGGCCATGAGGACCGATCTGAGGAGTAGGGATAGTAACGGCAGTTTTTCGGAGGAACGAAATGAGGAAATCATCGAGGAGCAAGTGTGTAGTAATGGTGATGTGAAATGTGGAAAAGCTTTTCAGACCTCTATGGATTTAGAAGATTTGTTTGAGGATTGTTTTAAGGTAAAAGGTTTACACTTTGTTCATTTAAATATACAGAGTTTAATGCCGAAGGTGGAGGAGGTAAGGTGGATGCTGAAGAATTGTAAAATGGGGATACTTTGTCTTACAGAAACTTGGTTAGATTCGTCAATAACAGATGATGAGATTAAGGTTAATAGATATAATTTAATTAAAAAGGATCGAAATAGAAAAGGTGGGGGGATATGTGTTTTTATTCGTGAAGACATTAATTTTAATGTGATCAACATGAGTGTAGGGGGTGAGATGTTATTTCTGGATGTACTAATTCCTGCATCTAAAGCTTTATTGTTTGGAGTATGTTATCGACCACCGAATCAGACAGATTTTTATGAGGTCCTTGAGGATGTTTTGAATAATCTGAATGGATTTATGTTTAAGGAATGTATTATTATGGGTGATTTTAACACGGATTTAAGTAAGAAAGTTGGTGAGAATTATAATGCTCTTAGAACAATTTGTAATCAATTTAATTTAACACAGATTATTAATCAGTCAACCAGAGTTTGGGAAAAGGGAGAGAGTACCATTGACCTTATTTTAGTTTCTGATAAAATGAATATTGCCCAGCAAGGAGTGATTGAATATGGGGTTAGTGATCATTATATTATATATTGTACAAGAAAACGTTATAAATCAAAGTTTAAGGGTCATAAAACTGTGCGGACTAGGTTGCTGATACACTATGATGCTGAAGTTTTTAAAGAACAACTTAGATCAATCAAATGATAGGATATTCAGAATATTACAGATGTAGAAGAGGCTTGGGGGAAATTTAAAGATTGTTTTCTAAATGTTGTAGACAGAGTAGCTCCCTTTAGAGGGGTGCGAATTAAACAAAGAGCCAGTCCCTGGATGGATCAGTCGATAGGGGAGCTAATAAGTAGTAGAAATAAGGCATTTTTAAAATATAGGATGACGAAGGACCCAGGTTATTTTGATAACTATAAAGTATTAAGAAACTTAGTACAGGATAAAATAAAAGTAGCAAAGAGTAATTTAATTAAAGATCAATTAAAATGTAAGACTGAGGATCCTAAATCATTATGGAAGGTTTTAAAAAAAGATTGTGCCAATGGGAAAATCTGAACCTACCTCAATTAATATAGGGTTAGATGTGAAGGGAGTGGTAGAATATGACAAAAGAATAGTTGCAAATAAATTGAATGACTTTTTTACATCTGTAGCTACCAATTTAGTGGAACAGCTTCCCCTGAGTAAGGGAAGCTATGGGATTGAATTTGTCAGAAAGTTTTATGAAAGAAAGGGTGTATTGCCAAACTGTTTTTCTTTTCCTAAGGTTTCGGTAGAAGAAATTGAGGTCATGTTAGAGTAGTTACAGGTGTCTAAGGCAACTGGCTTGGATGGTATCCCAGCAAAGTTTTTACGGGACGCAGCTACTATTATTGCACCTACTTTTGCACATATTGTGAATCTTTCTCTTGAGAAAGGAATACTACCAGCAGATATGAAGATGGCTAAAGTAATTCCACTATATAAGAAGGGAAATAAACTGGATCCTGGTAATTATAGACCAGTTTCTATTTTGTGTGCTGTTTCAAAAATAATAGAAAAAGTTGTGCATAAACAGATTTATGATTATGTCAGCACTAATAGATTAATTTATGATTTCCAGTCTGGTTTTAGAAGGTCTTATTCAACAGACACTTGTTTATTGTTCTTGGCAGATTGTATTAGAAAAGAGCTAGATAGAGGAAATTTGTGTGGTATGGTCCTGCTAGATCTACAAAAAGCTTTTGATACGGTGAACCATTCAATATTATTGAACAAAGTAGGAGCTCTGGGTTTTTCAGATATAGTTAAATCATGGTTGGCTTTGTATTTATCAGGAAGAGAGCAAAGGGTAGAAGTTGGAGGGATGCTTTCTGAGAGTAAAACAGTTTACAACGGAGTCCCACAGGGTAGTGTATTAGGTCCTCTTTTGTTTTTATTATATATCAATGATATCCAGGCTGTTTGTTAGTGTAATATGTTCTTATATGCCGATGATGCTGCTTTATTGGCTTCTGGGAAGGAGACTAATAAAATTCAAGAAAAGTTAGGTGAAGAGTTAGTTAAGGTGAAGGATTGGCTGTCAGAAAATAAGCTTTTATTATATTTAGGAAAAACAGAATCTATTCTTTTTGGGTCTAAGTATAAATTGAATAAGGAGGATGATTTGGTAATCAAAGTTGATGGGTATGAACTAACTAATAAAATATCGGTCAATTATCTAGGATGTGTTCTGGACAATAATTTAAGTGGGGCTAATATGGCTAGGAAAGTATTTGGAAAAGTGAATGCTAGAATTAAGTTTATAGCTAGATATGCTGGTGTTTTGGATAGAGATAGTTTAATAGTACTTGCTACAGGCTTAGTTCAGGGCAATTTTGACTTTGCATGTTGTTCGTGGATGACCGCTTTATCAAGAACTTGGATGATAAAGTTACAAAAATCACAGAATAAATTGATAAGATTAGTTTTAGGATTGCATTATTTTAGTCATGTGGATGATATACACTTTCAACAGCTTGGTTGGTTATCAATTGAAAGAAGATTAGTATTACAGAAATTAAAAATAGTACATAAAATCATTAATGATAGGGCTCCAGTATATTTTAATTCTTATTTTTCTCGGGTTAATGTAAGACATGGTCATTTTACCAGACAGAGCATTATGGATATTAATTTATGTAGATACAGGACACTGTATGGTCAAAGGTCGTTTAAATATTCAGGTGCAAAGGAATGGAATATGCTGCCGTTAGATATTAAGGTATTAACAAATTGTGAGGGTTTCAGGATAAGGGTGAAGAGACTGTTTTTAGATAGGGTGTCTTAAAACGTATAAGGAATTGTTGATCTGTTTGTTATTTTATGGGAGTGAGCGGATTTTTTGACTAGGATTTTATTCTCTCTTTTAAAAGCAAGGACCACAAATGGAAATAAGTTACTGTAACTTTATTGTGTTATCCTTGACAACAAGGTTGTAATAGTGAATTATTACTTTTTGTGTCAAATAAACTCAACTCAACTCATCAAAGCGCAAATAAACGTTGAAAACGTATCCGTGTGGCACAGCTGACACAGAACAGCATAGGCTATTTACGTCCAGCGGATACTCTCCAAAATGGCGTTACAGTGACGCGGAGGAGACAAATTGTTGAATAAAATCATTATTTTTGTTTTCTTTGCATACAAAAAGTATTCTCGTAGCTTCGTAAAATTACGGTGACGTAATTTTGACATAACATCGTTTTTGACGATGTCTTTCATACTTTTCTGGGCCTTGACAGTGTTATTTACTTGGCAGTCAATGGGACAGTCACAAGCCTCCCGGTTTTCACCCAAAATATCTTAAATTGTGTTCCGAAGACAAACTAAGCTTTTACGGGTTTGGAACGACATGGGGGTAAGTGATTAATGAAAAAATTTTCATTTTGGGGTGGAGTAACCCTTTAAACTTGGCTCAGCTAATCATAATAAAGGACAGGAACTATCCATTTTATAAAGTTTTAACCCTTACAAAATCTAGATATTACTATCTATCTATTTATTTATGTGGATGGACCAGTGGTTGCCATATGATAGACTGAGGAGAGCCAACAGCTGTGACAAACATGTATTTATGGAGCTGAAATCTTATGTTTGTATCCACCACTTTGTTAATAGGTTGTGTGTTTGTTTTTTCTGTAAATTCTGTAAATAGCCCCATAATTCAGTTTGCATGAGAAAATAGAAAGCTGTATTTGATTACACACACACAAACCCACACTTGACCTACTGGATTTTACAGCATATTCCTCAAAAGAACATTGTGTTTTTATTCGATAATCTCATTGAAACGCATCCAGCTGAATCATTCCAGCCCTGAAATTCCCCACAAATATTCAAAAGTTTTGCTTGGTGACATCTGTGTGAAAAGTTCATTTTACGTGACTAGTGTTAAATGTGAAGTGTCATTTCTGAGCCTCTAGGCACACCAAAAGAATTGCAATTAGTTTGTTTGAGTAGCCGGACTGAGTCAGTCACACTACCTGTTTATTCAACCAATGGTGAATGGGTTTTTGAAGTCATTTTTTTTATTATTAATTCTGTTAGGGGCTGTTTTAGTGGTGCAGAAATTACACACTTTGAAATTGATATTACCCGAGGTCAGAAATATCCTTAAGAGAAGATTAAAAATTTTACTTGACTGAAACATCCACTGATGGTTATAATATTAAAGGGGTCATATGATGCTATTTTAAAGATCATTATTTTGTGTATTTGGTTTAACAGAATATGCTGACATGCTTTAATGTTCAAAAAACACATTATTTTTCAAATACTGTACATTATTGTAGTTCCTCTATGCCCCGCCTCTCTCAAACGCATCGTTTTTAACAAAGCCCCTCCTTCCGACAAGCACAGTCTGCTCTGATTGCCCAGCTGACACAGTGCATTGTGACTGGCCGAACACCACAAGCGCACGTCGGAAATGTAGCGCCCCTTACCAAAATCGTGAGCTTTAGCTTTCAAAGTAAATATAAAGACAGTTAATAATGTCGTTAGTTTTACCATCAGTTCAAGCTTGAAAGGGTAACAGAGTCGAGTGACAGACACAGTGATGATGCTCGTATTTGCAGTACACCCCTTTCTCTCTCTCTCTCTCTCACACACACACACACACACACACCCTGTGAAACTACTGCTCATGTCGCGCTTGCAAAGTTGGTTGCAATCGATTAGCTTGGTCATCTGCATTTTCAGGATATGATAACTGAACTGCCGACAAAATGAACTGTCGGAACGGTTGCACATGACAAACGCGCCGGCGCTGCTTCAGCTCTGCTCGACCAGTCAAGTGTGAAACAGAACACAGTGCATCTCTGTTATCTTCTTGTCGCCAGTTATAAGCAGAGAAGAGAGGATATTATGTTTGTAAGCATAAATCCATCTCCGCACACGTGAACGTAAGAACAACGCATTACTCTATACTGCGCAAAACTCTGCATTTGAACAGTCAATAGCAAATACTTCAATAATACTTACAGTCGCTGATTCAGAGGCACCAGATTGTCATATTGACCCTTTTTTGTGCACAGCCAGCCTTCCTAGGTTCACGAAACTGTCGACCATAAAATGCGTTGCACAAATTCAAACATTTGGGTTGTGCTGTTGTGTTGTAAGTAATCTTAATGATTCCTAACTGCATCTACTTTCGGAAGGCCAAATAAAGTGCTTTTGCTTTCGCACAGAAACACACAGGGTCTCCCTGACACATGGCTGCATCAACACTACTGCGGTTACTGAAACCACGCCTTCTTTCTTTGCATCAACATTTTGGCAGCATTATGCAAATATTACCACATCGTGACGTAGACATGTAGGGGCGTGTATTAATGAGGCGTTTTAGCCCGGTCAGGATCAGCCTTCTCTTTTAGATAGAATAAATCCTTTTGTGGGAGACTTTGAGCTTTGTAACTGCAGATCTTATACATGTATAAACAGCTACATAACACACTAAAGAAAAGGAAAAATAGAAATCGCATTATATGACCCCTTTAAAAGTTTACCGTGTTTGCATTCTTCTTAGATGCTAAATTAGATCACTCTGATTGATGAAAGATGTATTTCTTGTATTTTAGATGGTTCATTTTGAATAAAAATAGTTGCAGGAAAAAGTGTAATGTGCAAATCACAAATGCACACTCACAAAATTGAATTCAAACTGTGCGACTCCCATGAATTGTAAGCACAACTGGTGCAACAGCATACAGTCAACCCCCCGTCCGTCCCAGGACCATGCGTCCAGTTGACCAAGACAAGTGATTCATGATTCACTTTCTTTCTCTCAATGCTGATTTTGTTAGGATTATGAATATAACTTAATTGAGCCTATACACAATGGGGTATTTTCATTATTGTAACACATTTGTTCATTTGAGAGTGTAACTGTTGGTTTTGGTGTTTACTCTCACAGACATACACACACTGAGCAGAGCATAGAACCTCACTACAGGATAATGACCCTGCAATCCTCCCCTAGTCACAGAAAAGGTCAAAGGTCACAGTTATGTGGTGTCCTTTTAGTATTTCCTGAGAAAAAAAAGAATTATATATATATATAATTATATATATATTTTTTTTACATTGCTAAGAAAATCAACTTCTGAAGGATCATGTGACACTGAAGACTGGAATAATGATGCTGAGAATTCAGCTTTGCATCAAAGGAATAAATTACATTTTAAATTTTAAATTGTCCAAAGTATCTCGACAAAAGCAAGTGTCCACTTTCTCTGGTGTCGAGAGCCTTTCACACACGATCGCTCAAACAGTCCACATGCTCATTTGTTGTAGTCACTTTTATGTGTAGGTCTCTGGAGCGGCAAGCAAACAGGTCTCTGGAAACTCTCTCTGCCTTTTTTTCTCTCAGTTTTACTTTCATGTCATCAGACACATCACAAATATGCCACAATGATGACTGTGAGAATCCTCAGGATTTGACCACTCTACAACCTAAAAACCACTCAGAATATGCTAGAAAACTCAACACCATAGCAATGCAACAGCGACGCCTATTTTCTTCAGGGAATGCAAAATTATTTAATGAAATAAGAAAACAACCAAATATAGCATCCACAATACACTATAAGACTGCACACATTCAATGAGAAAATTAACATAAAATTTGGAAAAAATAAATAAATAAAAATAATCATATAACACCATTACTAACCAGAAATTGCAATATCTTTATTCATATCATTGTTATATCCAAAAATTGCACATATTTTTCATTTTGAATTACAAATGGGTTTCTGGTGCTTTTGGAGAACAAGATATTTCAAATAAATGCTTGCAATATGCTTTATGGAGACTCAATCAAAGTTATTGAGATAATTGACTGTTTATTTACATTCATTGATTAGCATTATTGCAGGTGAATGATTGTTCACTATAAAAACAAACACGCCCTTTCTGACCCTTTGTGAGTGAGTGTGTGTGTATTGGCCAGCTGCCACGTCCCAGTTCAGTTTGGCTCTCAGCAGGGACGCAGGATCACAGACCTTAGTGTTATTACACACACACACACGCACACACACACACACACACACACACACACACACACTCGCTTGGACCAACACATTCATACATTCCCGTTTGCCCTCATGAGAGTCTGACACAACACACACCAATCACAGTGTGGATGTGCCAGATTCAGAGCGTTTCTGAGCGCTTTGATTGGGTGGAGTTTCAGGATGCTTGAGGAGCTCTTGGCTTCACCGTTTTGTTACACATTACTCAATAAAAATAATTGTGAATTGTCCTCTCCATTTTGTGTAATTTCCTCTAACTGAAATGTTATTTCAGTTTTCTGAAATGTCATTTCTCAGCAGTCCACCCTGTGCTTAAGGTACAGTCACTGTACCCATTTACTGTAAATTAATTAGTGCTATAAAATATATGGATTATTGTGTCTCTTTTCACTTCCAACTGTGCCCTCAGACGTGTCATTCTTTAGTCAGGAGGAATCCAGATGTGGACGAGAGATGAAAATAATTTGTTATCACTGGATAAAATGAATAAATCCACAAAAACAATTCACCTGAAAGAGCTTCATTTAACATATTTCATTCATTACATACTTGTGTGCTTTGATCAGTGTTTATACTGAATATCAATAAAAACCTAAATTAAATCCATTCATCATCCATCTCTCTTCAACTAGCTAGGATTAAAATACTCAATTTATAGCTTGTGGATTACTTTTACAATATCTTTTGATATTGATATTTGATATTTTGAGAATATTAAAAATGAATTTATTTGTATTCAGAAGATGAACAAAAGTCTTAGGTTTGAAACCAATATGGGTGGGTAATTGATGACATAATCTTCAGTTTTGGTTGAACAATCAAGATTGGTTTCGCTCACAAATGAATCGTTTCTAAATATTGATTTGAATGAATGATTAACTGACTCACTTATTAAGACTTGCCACTACATACTGCCAATTGTATCAAAACAAAGTTTAATTAATTTTTTTACTGTGAGTTTTTGATTCACCAAAACGATTTGACTCATTCGATTCGTTCATTCGTTCATTCCTGTTTTTCACAGACAAAAGAAAGCTACACGGGTTTGGAGGGTACGTAAATGATGACAGATTTAGTCTTTCTCTTGCTCATGTGTTTCTCCAGGCGACAAAGTTTCCCGCGGTTTCTCTGTGGTGTAAACAGATCTGCAGTCGCGTCCCACAGTGATGATGCCCAGGGCACAGGCTTCTGCTTCAAATACTCCGCGGGCTAATAACGCTAATTACACACACATACACGCATAGAAAGAGAAAAGAGTCATTTTCCCTCGAAACCACAACTCTTCTTCCTTCACACACACATAAACACAAGCGTTTAGGAATGTCTGACCACATGATCACGGCTTGTAATGTTACACATATCAAACAAGTCTTATGTGGTCAGAGCTGTCACGGCCTGAGGTTTTCATCTTGTTTTATGCGCTTGCAATCATGTTTTGTGTTTATGCACGCCTGAGAGAAAAGCAAAAATGAGAGAAGAGAGCGGAAAAGCAGAGCGATATTGAGGCCGACGGATAAAAAAGCAAAGCAACCCTCACTGATCGAATACAACTGTGTTTACGAGTGTTTGCGCGCCGCACAACGCAGGAGAAAACTGCTCGGTCATGAGTCACGATGACTTGATCTCCATGGCAACCTGTTCATTCTCACTCTGGGATGGTAACCGGAGCCCTGGAGCAATGACATCATCATTTGAAATGTCACAGAGCTCAAACTCACTTTTCTTGAAAAATTACTACACACAGATGAACTGTAGTTGGTTAGAAGAGTGAGTAAGAACGTTATAAGAGCAAGTAAGAACATGAACTCTGTCCAAAATCAAATAAGTGGCCTTGTTACCTTTTAATGGTGCACCCTAAATGAAACAAGAAACTCATAAGTGATCGATTTAGAACTTTTCCTTAATATGAAAAATTTAAAGTTTTTTTTTTTTTTTTTTTTGAAAAGTTATGTTTTATTTTCTATGAATGTACACACTCTTAAAAGTAAAGGTTCTTTATTGGAATGTATAAGCCTGGCTCACACTACACTCTAAAAAATGCTGGGTCGTTTTAACCCAATTTTGGGTCAAATATGAACTAACCCAACTTTTGGGTTAAAAATTTAATGTAAAGATTTAACGCAACAGCTGGGTTAGTCCATATTTGATCCAAAGTTGGGTTAAAACAACCCAGCATTTTTTAGAGTGTAGTTTTCGCCCAATTTAGCCCCAATTTTCCACTCCCGAGTATCGAAGCTAATATCTTGTCGAGCACCTCGATCGGCTCCGATGTTTGGCGCAGATTATCTGGTAATGTGAGGCGTTCACCGATCGAATCTTGCACCTCCCGATCTGCTTGCACACAAATCGAGGCTGCCCCGATTAATATCAAACATGTTTGATATTTAGGATTTGAAATCGGGATGATGACGGCTATGATTACGTCAGTACTATTACAGTCACAACAGTAATGCGCGACTGCAAAACAACTGCTGTACGGCTCCGTTGGATAGTGGAGACGGAGGAAACTGCTTCTTGAAGTTTTGTAATAACACGACTGTCTGAATAATGCTGGGTACACACCACAAGGTAATCGGGCTGATTTTGGGCCGATTTCTCCCCTTCCGACAATCCTAGGTAATGTCCCGATTATCTTGGTGGTTCTAAAGATTATTTTATCAGATTTTCCTGTGGTGTGAGGTGTGTTAAGAGTGACTGAAACTGCTCAGAAGAACGTTGGAGGCGCTCCGATCGCGAATCGTAAATATTCAAATCCTGATGTGTGGGGGGAACCCCGATAACACCACACACTATAGGAGCAAAACGGTTAAATCTAAGATTTTTTGTCCTCATGTTTGTGGTCTCTCACATTTTGAAGATCTTGTAAGATTTTAAAAATCTTTTAGTGTGTACCCAACATTACATATGTAAACATCACTGAAATATCAAAGAAGATCTGCTGCGTGAGATCACGTGAGGTGCTCCCTCTGGCATGATAATCTTAATATCTTGTAGTGTGTGATGCGCCATGATTTTCAAATCTTGTAGTGTGCGTATGTTTAAGATCAGATGGAAAATAATCTGCGAAGATTCTCCTTATGTGTGTGCTGCAGCCATATTTCATAATCGGTTAGGATTTTAAAACTCCTGTAGCTTTAAAGGCACAATACGTACGATTTTTTATTAAAATATCCAAAAACAGTGTTATATATTTTGCTGACTGGTGTACTTACATTATCCCAAATGTTTTGAAGAATGTTTAAATCCAGAGAAATAGCAATTTTAAATAGTGGCTCGTCCCTGGTCATTGCGTTGCCTACCAATGACGTCATACACTCTCGATTTCTGGTTTTGTTTTGTAGAAAACATGAAAACACCAAAGATATTTTAATATGTTATGCGTTATATTAGACAGGTGATGACCGCACAGAGTAGCATTATAACAGAACTTTCAAATGTATCTAGTATGATAAAACAGCGCTGCTTTACCCCACATACGCGCGACCGGAAGGAGCGGAAGCGGTCAACTGTGGCATAATAAAAGCTCCGCTGCTTTCGAGCCGTGTGTCGCGCTCGTTCAGCGGCCTCATTTCGCACCCTGCTTCATACTACAACATTAATAAATCTTTAATACATTGGTTCATCCATGAACATGATTTCTGCACGAGTCCCGTCGGATTGCATTGGCTGTGGGGATGACGACGACAACTCCCATGATCCCACACTCAGTCACGGCATCATCAAACTACACCTTTGTTTCTTTTGAATATGCGCTCTCTCGTGGCGAAAACTTACATATTGTGCCTTTAAAATCCATTAAATCTTTAAATTTGTCAAAAGGTTAGTGGAAAAAGGTTCTTGCATTTTTAAGATGTTCTTCACACTAAGAAAAAAATGTTTACTTTTAAGAACTGTTCACTGAAAGGTCCTTTGCGGAACCAAAAATGGTTCCTCTATGATATCGCTAAGAAAATCCCTTATGGAACCTTTATTTTTAAGAGTGTAAAAGAACCATTTTTTGATTCCTCGAACATTTCAGCGATCAGTTCTTAAATCGTCTGAGATCAGATCTTTTCTAAGTGTGAAGAACATTTTAAAAACTTACAGAACTTTTTCTACTATAAAGAACATTCACTCTTGAAAATAAAGAATTCATGAAGAGCCATTAACATCCAAGGAACCCTTCCATTCCACAAAAATGTCTTTATAAGGAAAAGGTTTCTTTAGTCAGTGGTTTCTAATGATCCTGAAGACCTTGTTTAGCTGGGTCAGGTGTGTTTGATTAGGGTTGGAGCTAAACTGTCCAGAGCTGTGGCCCTCCAGGAATTGAGTTTGAGACCAATGCCTTAGATCAGGGGTGCCCAAGCTCGGTCCTGGAGGGCCGGTGTCCTGCAGAGTTTAGCTCCAACTTGCCTCAACACACCTGCCAGAAAGTTTCTAGTATGCCTTGTAAGAGCTTGATTAGCTGGTTCAGGTGTGTCTAATTGGGGTTGGATCTAAACTCTGCAGGACACCGGCCCTCCAGGACCGAGTTTGGGCACCCCTGCTTTAGATCATTAACATGTCAACATTATAAGAAAAAATGGTGCTTTTAAGAACTGTTGACTGAAAGATGCTTTGAGGAACCAAAAATGGTTCTTCTGTGGCACTGCTGTGAAAACCCCTCTTTGCAACCATTATTTTTAAGAATGGAAAGGCTCCATGGATGTTAAAGGTTCTTCACTGTATAGATGCCAGTAAAACAGCCTTTGTTTTTAAGAGTGTATATGAGCGTGGATTTGAATCTGGAAATGGCAACTGAATGAAAATCCCACACAGAGAACTGAGGTGAATAATTACGACCACAAACCCATGAGAGGAAACCAAACGAAACCATTAATCCAAACAATCATCTCTCTCGGTTGTAATATCACTGTATAACATTTCATAAGACCAAAATGAAGGGCTTTCAGATGGTTATGACGCAAAAGATATGTCAGGATGTGTTCTTGTTATGATGCAGATAAACAATATAATTATTTATAATGTTAGACAAGACACGCACTGTAAAAAATGATTTCTCAAAGTTGTATATAAAACAGTTATTGAAGTATGTTTTTCAAGAAAATACTATTACAGTCTTTTCACTTCAGAATTTCTTTGTAATTAATTGTGAACTTCACTAGCCGTGAAAATTGCTTCTTTGTTGAAGGTGTGTTGATAGTTTGACTGAAAGGTCTTTACAGGTGATTATTAGGAGAGCATTCCTATCTGAAGCAGCTTGTGTGTACAGAAATCAGTCAGTGCAAACTCTGGCCTCATTTCACAGTGTGCATGGAAAATACACAGGTAAGCCTGGCCAAACTGAGACGCCCTTTCACAGTGTGCAGAGAAAGACACAGACACTAACATACACCATACTGGGCCTACAGAGTAGTTTGGTCTGCAGTGTAAACTCTTCATTCTGCAAGCCCCATTAGCAAATGCATGAGGAAAATTTCTGACATTGAATCCAAACAAACACACACAGGTATGCTTTGCAAATCACATAATTCATTCACAGTATGGAGAGAAAAGCACACACTCACAATAACATATCTGGACAGACAAAATAACCAAAACAGACAGAAACTGTAGTATTTTGTTAGTTGGGGGTCAGAAAGTTTAAAATAAGTCTCCAATGAGGCTTCATTTATTTGATCAAAAATACAATAAAAAGAGCAATATTGTGAAATATCATTACAATTTAAGATAACCATTTTCTATCTGAATATTTTAAAATGTAATTTATTCCTGTGATGTAAAGTATCATTACTCCAGTCTTCAGTGTCCCATGATCCTTCAGAAATCATTCTAATATGCTGATTTGATGCTTGAAAAACATGTCTTATTATTATCAATGTTGAAAACATTATAAATGTCTTTACTCTCACTTTTGATCAATTAACCCCAAACTTTTCTTTAAGTGTCTGAAACTGAAGTTCAAAACTACGTTCCAAACATCCGTCACAGCAAATGACGATAAACTGCTCTAAGTGACTTTCCATTGGTTGGAAACATTTGCTCATGTGAATCTCAATGTTTTTTGACAAGTTATTATGGGTCTTTCACTGTAAACTGACTTTTTTCAGCCACTGAACGGCTCATTTAGGCAAAGAGGAAGGAACATATCAAACCCCCTGTTCCCCTTCACACACACACACAAGACTAAATGAAAACAACACACGGCCCTAAAAAACACAAACGTGAAGTATTCTCTGGCTTGTTTGCAGTCGGTGATGCACATCTAATCCTTCCACTGATGAGTGAGGCTGTTTCCTCCGATTTCAGAGCTTTGGAGTGTTTTATTTTTTTAATTTTTTTAATTTTTTTTTTTGCCATCGGGGCTTTTAAACAAGTAAACCTGCTATTCTACTAAGATAAATCTCTCAAAGACTGTCAATAGATATTTAGCATAAAGAGAATGAAACCTATTTTTAGAACCTTTACCATTTCTTGAATTATGACTTAATGTTTATGACAGTTATGCACGTTTCCGTCCTGAATTCTCATTACTGGAATGAAAAAGAAATTATATTATTTACATTGTAAAGTAAAGTGTTTAATTGTAGTCTTTGTTGTAGAGCCTTTAATTACGCAAATTTAAACAGAATTTGTATTAATAATAATAATATTTTTGTTGTTTATATTCTTTGCCTCCCGAATTACTGAAATGCAACTAGATGTTTTACTCATTTTTACTATTTCACTAATTTTACTCATTTTACTATTTCACAGCAATTTTGTAATTATTTTCACAATTGTTATTATGCATTATTTTTTGTTGTTTTTATCTTTTATTGCATATTTATATTATAAGCACATTGTATTAAGGTAACATTTTAGTATATTAATTGTGTGGTGTTGTTTCTGTTTTTATTATTTAAAAGCACATTACATTAATGTAACTGTCAGACTAGTTTCCTGTTCTGTGTGTTTTTTCTCCCATGTGCTCCCCGTGACCCAGGTTTCTCCCTTGTTTGATTACGTTAATTTGGTTCAGGTGTGTCTCGTCAATTACCCTTGTTTAGTCTTGTATTTAAGGTGTAGTCTGTCCTATGATTCTTTTGTCCGTTGTCATCAGTATATGTGCTCCGTGAGTGTTCCTGTCTGCCCTGTGTTACCCCGTTTGGATCAATAAAGATTGTTACTCGTTACACTCCATCGTCTCTGCATTCCTCGCCTCCTCTCAGGAGCACCGTGACAAAACACTGGACTTAAACAAGCAGTAAGCAGCGCCCCTTCTCCCCGTTTTTTGTTTCCGTTTTCTGAAAGTCTGTTTTTTTTTTCCATTGTAATGGAAACCGCCGCGAGATTCACCACCCTAGCCCGTAGGGACCTCCCTTTGGTGGAGTTTACAAGGGAATTCAGTGGGCTTGCTGTTTTGACAGCATTTGACGACGCACACTGAATTCTCTGTTCTGGATCGGGGCCAACTACCCCGTCGACCTCCCAGACACCACTGGACTGTGCTGGAGGGAGGTATCCTCTGATGTCTGGAGAGCAACTGGCGGGCTTGAGCCAAGGGTGGTTCTGGATCGGGGCCGGATGCTCTCCAGACACCGGAGGATACCTTCCCTCCAGCACAGTCCAGCTCACTCTCACGCCCACCGGCTGCTCCACTCGCAAGCCCGCCGGCCGCTCCGCTCTCAAGCCCGCCGGCCAATTCACACTCAAGCTCACCGGCCGCTTCACTCTCAAGCTTGCCGGCTGATCCACTCTCCAGACCTATGATAACATCAACATTTTCTTTAACGTCAGCCCAAAAGAGGAGGATGAGGAGGAAAAGACTGTTGGCTCCAGCCCCTGACCAGAGTCCAGTGCAGGCTCCAGCCCCTGACCCGAGTCGAGAGATGGCTCTAACCCCTGAGTCGAGAGAGGGCGTCTGTTCCTGAGTTTGGCCCAGAGGGGGTTTCTGTTCCAGAGTCCAGCCCAGAGAGGGCGGCTGTTCCTACGTCTGGCCCAGGGAGGGGCTCAGTTCCCGAGTCCAGCCCCGAGAGGGCTTCTGTTTCCATGCCAAGCCCAGAGGGGGCTGCTGTTCCTACGTCTGACCCAGGGAGGGCCTCAGTTCCCGAGTCAAGCCCAGAGAGGGCTCCTGTTTCCACGTCAAGCCCAGTGAGGGCTCCTGTCCCCACGTCCAGCCCAGAGAGGGCTGTTGTTCACATGTCTGGCCCAGGGAGGGCCTTAGATCCCGAGTCAAGCCCAGAGAGGGCTGCTGTTTCCACGTCTGGCCCATGGAGGGCTTCAGTTCCTGAGTTTAGCCCAGAGAGGGCTCCTGTTCCTGAGTTTGACCCAGAGAGGGCTCCCGTTCCTGAGTATAGCCCAGAGTGGGCTTCTGTTCCCAAATGCAGCCCAAGGAGGGCTGTGGTTCCCGAGTACAGCCCGGAGTGGACTCCTGAGGACAGCCCAGTGCCTGTGCCAGCCAGGGGACCCAGAGTCCTCCCCAAGAAAATTTTGGAGTGGGCTATATGTCTCCGGCTGTAGTGGCCGGACCGAGTGCCGAGGCCAAGGCCACAGAGGCTGTCCTGCCATGGCTGCCTGTACCGTCATGGCCCCCTGAACTGCCTGCTCCGCCATGGTTCCCGGAACCGGTACCGCCCTGGAGGCAGCCTGTCCGGGGTAAGTCTGACTTGATAGGCCTCCAGGGCGCCCACCCCCCCTCCCTTCGGGAAGTTAAGTGGCGTGAGGACGCGCCTTCCAGGAGGGGGAGGTAATGTCAGACTGGTTCCTTGTTCTGTGTGTGGTTTTCTCCCCATGTGGTCCCAGTGACCCAGTTTCTCCCTTGTTTGATTGCGTTAATTTGGTTCAGGTGTGTCTCGTCAATTACCCTTGTTTAGTCTTGTATTTAAGGTGTAGTCTGTCCTGTGATTCCTTTGTCCGGTGTCGTCAGTATATGTGCTCCGTGAGTGTTCCTGTCTGCCCTGTGTTACCCCTTTTTGGATCAATAAAGATTGTTACTCGTTACACTCCATCGTCTCCGCATTCCTCGCCTCCTCTCAGGAGCACCGTGACAGTACAGTTTAAACCAGAATAAATTATATTCAGTAAAACAAATACTAACAAATTGCATAAAGGTCTATTTAAAATGTATTGTAATATTTTCATACTGTTGATGAAAATGTCTTTGCATTACAGAAATGCAAATTTATTTAATTTTCATTAAAATAATGAAATAATCAAAATAAAAAATGTGACAATCTTGTTCCTAAAATATACTTCATTTTTATGTATTATAAAAATATAATTTTATATTACAAATAAATTCTTGCTTTTTCTTTTGTTTAATTTTTTGATGAATTACGGTATGACCTGGACAAAAGGAGCTGGTGCTCTAATGTATCAAGCATGCTGTGAAAACAACTTAAACAGAGAGCTGGAGCTGAAAGAATGAAAAGAGAGGGGACCCGATCGAAAGAGGGATTGAGAAAGGAAGAGAGAGGAGCCTGAGAGAGGGATTAGATGAGAAAGCTGCTCCCTGCACCCTGAGGCTGTGGATCGACTGAACATGCTGAGGCCACTTCCTCTCCTGACGCTCTGTTTGAGCCACAAAAAGGACTGGACATTCCTCCTATTGTCCTAAAGCAGACGACACCAAGACCTCAGGATCTCATGGGCCTCAGGGAAGAGAGACACACAGAGAAAGAGTGAGACTGCAACTTTCATGCAAATGCAAAGAACTGATGCTCCTGCGTGAAGTCAGATTTCAACCTGCACCAAGTTGTACTTTATGGCCCCAATGATTAAATTCCAAGCCTGACTGATTAAAAAAGGAAAAACACCCTGTTTTTAGCAAGTTCTCCTCTCTGAGGATCTCATTAATGCCACTTTTTGGGATTTAAGAGGCCAAATTAATACTCCATACAGTTAGCACCATATTCTCAAACTATTTGTCCAGTCCAAACCACATTAATATGTCAAAGTAAGATGAAGTCCCAAAGTGAGACAGGAAGTATTCAGTGAAATACTCAGATCTGTTCTCCATTAACCCCTGAAAAACACCTCTGATACAGTGAAGAAACAAGCACATCGGACAATGGTTTTCACATCTAATGCATGCCTTTAGTATCCGCTAGGTGATTCAACGCAGTTAAAGATGAGGAAAAAACTATCAATGCCTTCTCTGGACTGATTGAATAATAGATGGAGGTCTTTCCCATGGCTCTCTGTGGTAATGGCTTCTTCATGCAGTGCTGCAGTGAATGCATAGTTTCCAGCCAATGTGCCATGCAGCGTCTCCACATGAGCCAGAGTTCAGCACTCCGGTGAGTGATGGCCCGCTTCAACAGTCTTTGGCACTTTTTTCATAACCTCTTTCAAAATTAAATTTTTTAGTCTCTCTTTTCCTTGTTCTCTTGCAACCTCCACCACAGGGAAATAATTTAAAATGTCGTATTTCAGAACATTTCCATTTCTTTAGTTTTCCCAGTGGGTCTTTAGTGCTGATTTCAAGGGTCAAAGTCACTTTGTAAGCAGATCAGGTTCTCCAAAGTGAAATACCCACTCAAATGGGAAAATATTTCAATTATAAGAGAATAGAGTCATGGTGATGTTTGAGTAACAATTTGTTATGACGTCAACAACCAAAGAAATTAGGGGTACACCACATACACCATGTGCTGGCATTTTGTTGTTTTGGCATCACCTGAGCCTTAAATGAGAAGTACTCCGAACATCACGACAATGCTGACTGACAATTTTAGGTTCTAAGAATTTTATCCAAACATTCTTATAAAGTTTTGGAGTTTACTTCCAAAAGTTCTAAGAATGTTCAAAACATCTAGTTTGTTATGTTTTAAAATCTTTTTTCCTTTGGTTCTAGAAACTGACAGGCCAAGTGACAAGACCATTTTACAACTTTCAAAGCGATAGTTCAACAAAAAAATTAAATTCTTTTATCATTTACTGACTAGCACATCGTTTCAAACTTGTAGGACTGAGGAACACAAAAGAAGATTTGAAAAATGTCTTGTTTGTCCATTCAATGAAAGTCAATGGGGTCTAATGTTGTTTAGGACAACTGAAATAAAGACATTTTGATTTTTGGGTGAACTATCCCTTTAAAGGCATACAGTAGTTCACCCCAAAATGAAAATTTTCTCATCATTTACTTACTTTCAAGTTGTTCTAAACCTGTGTGAATTTTTTCCTTCTGTTGAACATAAAAGATAACTTGAAGAATGTTGCTAACCAAACAACTGTTCCCATTGACTCCCATATTTTTTTTTTTCCATAGTATGGAAGTCATTGGGGACCAGCAACTGACGGCGTATGACGACCGCATGACAGCCTGAAGGAACTCAGTTACTCACATTCAGTGTTGGGGAAAGTTACTTTAAAACGTAATGCATTACGTTACTATTGCGTTACTCCATAAAAAGTAACTAATTGCAATACTTTTTCTGGGGAAGTCGTGGCCTAATGGTTAGAGTCGAACTCGTAACCCAAATGTCACGGGTTCGAGTCTCAGGTCCGGCAGGGATTGTAGGTGGGGGGAGTGAATGTCCAGCGCTCTCTCCACCTCAATACCACAACTGAGGTGAGACCCTTGAGCAAGGCACCGAACCCCCAACTGCTCCCCAGGCGCCGCAGCATAAATGGCTGCCCACTGCTCCAGGTGTGTGTTCACGGTGTGTGTTCACTGCTGTGTGTGTGCACTTAGGATGGGTTAAATGCAGAGCACTAATTCTGAGTATGGGTTACCATACTTGGCCACATGTCACGGCACTTTCACTTTTTACTTAGTTACTTTTATGGAAATAATACATTACATTACTTTTGCGTTACTTTTTCTCACCTGAGCTGGGCTTGATTATTTATTTTTAATAACAAAAAAACCCAAAAGTTATATTTTTGGCAACTTTAAAGGCCAATTCAGTGAAATGAATAAGCCTCAGGCTGAAGGAAGTACCTCTGCCTTTGCGCTTACTCCTGATTTCTCTCAACATGGGGACAGGAGAGGTGTCAGTGAATGAATGGGAAAATAAAGTTGCGTTGTTTACTTGAAATTTAAAGTAACTCAGATATTTTCTTGTAAATGTAAAATTATTTGATTACTTTACTGGTTACTTGAAAAAGTAATCTGATTATATAACTCGCATTACTTGTAAACCGTTACCCCTAACACTGCTCACATTCTTAAAAATATCATCTTTTGAATT